>OY744519.1:187743820-187983820 GCA_963556195.1 Sepiola atlantica
AAGGGGAACGAAGATGGCGTTAAAATATTTTCCAAACCTATCACTACAGTAGCTCTATCTAGGATATTGAGCACTTTTCTCCCGGACAACGCCGAGTACTTTGAAAATCAAGGAGGCCTCATGAGCACTACGTAAATTACTTAGGTATCTTCCCGCCTTTTCATCTGCAAAATAGTCCGAAGGGGAACGAAGATGGCGTTAAAATATTTTCCAAACCTATCACTGCAGTAGCTCTATCTAGGATATTGAGCACTTTTCTCCCGGACAACGCCGAGTACTTTGAAAATCAAGGAGGCCTCCTGAGCACTACTGAAATTACTTAGGTATCGTCCCTTCTTTTTTATCTGCAAAATAGTTCAAAGGGTAACGAAGATGGCGTTAAAATATTTTCCAAACCTATCACTGCAGTAGCTCTATCTAGGATATTGAGCACTTTTCTCCCGGACAACGCCGAGTACTTTGAAAATCAAGGAGGCCTCCTGAGCACTACTGAAATTACTTAGGTATCCTCCCTCCTTTTCATCTGCAAAATAGTCCAAAGGGGAACGAAGATGGCGTTAAAATATTTTCCAAACCTATCACTACAGTAGCTCTATCTAGGATATTGAGCGCTTGTCTCCCGGACAACGCC
The DNA here is from genome assembly GCA_963556195.1 of Sepiola atlantica. NCBI lineage: Eukaryota > Metazoa > Mollusca > Cephalopoda > Sepiida > Sepiolidae > Sepiola > Sepiola atlantica. The sequence continues at coordinate 187,744,452 of OY744519.1, forward strand.
GAATACTTTGAAAATCAAGGAGGCCTCCTGAGCACTACTGAAATTACTTAGGTATCGTCCCTCCTTTTTATCTGCAAAATAGTTCAAAGGGTAACGAAGATGGCGTTAAAATATTTTCCAAACCTATCACTACAGTAGCTCTATCTAGGATATTGAGCACTTTTCTCCCGGACAACGCCGAGTACTTTGAAAATCAAGGAGGCCCCCTGAGCACTAATGAAATTACTTATGTATCCTCCCTCCTTTTTATCTGCAAAATAGTCCAAAGGGGAACGAAGATGGCGTTAAAATATTTTCCAAACCTATCACTACAGTAGCTCTATATAGGATATTGAGCGCTTGTCTCCCGGACAACGCCGAATACTTTGAAAATCAAGGAGGCCTCCTGAGCACTACTGAAATAACTTAGGTATCCTCCCTCCTTTTCATCTGCAAAATAGTCTAAAGGGGATCGAAGATGGCGTTAAAATATTTTCCAAACCTATCACTACAGTAGCTCTATCTAGGATATTGAGCACTTTTCTCCCGGACAACGCCGAGTACTTTGAAAATCAAGGAGGCCTCCTGAGCACTACTGAAATTACTTAGGTATCCTCCCTCTTTTTTATCTGCAAAATAGTCCAAAGGGTAACGAAGATGGCGTTAAAATATTTTCCAAACCTATCACTACAGTAGCTCTATCTAAGATATTGAGCACTTTTCTCCCGGACAACGCCGAGTACTTTGAAAATCAAGGAGGCCTCCTGAGCACTACTGAAATTACTTAGGTATCGTCCCTCCTTTTTATCTGCAAAATAGTTCAAAGGGTAACGAAGATGGCGTTAAAATATTTTCCAAACCTATCACTACAGTAGCTCTATCTAGGATATTGAGCACTTTTCTCCCGGACAACGCCGAGTACTTTGAAAATCAAGGAGGCCCCCTGAGCACTAATGAAATTACTTATGTATCCTCCCTCCTTTTTATCTGCAAAATAGTCCAAAGGGGAACGAAGATGGCGTTAAAATATTTTCCAAACCTATCACTACAGTAGCTCTATATAGGATATTGAGCGCTTGTCTCCCGGACAACGCCGAATACTTTGAAAATCAAGGAGGCCTCCTGAGCACTACTGAAATAACTTAGGTATCCTCCCTCCTTTTCATCTGCAAAATAGTCTAAAGGGGATCGAAGATGGCGTTAAAATATTTTCCAAACCTATCACTACAGTAGCTCTATCTAGGATATTGAGCACTTTTCTCCCGGACAACGCCGAGTACTTTGAAAATCAAGGAGGCCTCCCGAGCACTACTGAAATTACTTAGGTATCCTCCCTCTTTTTTATCTGCAAAATAGTCCAAAGGGTAACGAAGATGGCGTTAAAATATTTTCCAAACCTATCACTACAGTAGCTCTATCTAAGATATTGAGCACTTTTCTCCCGGACAACGCCGAGTACTTTGAAAATCAAGGAGGCCTCCTGAGCACTACTGAAATTACTTAGGTATCGTCCCTCCTTTTTATCTGCAAAATAGTTCAAAGGGTAACGAAGATGGCGTTAAAATATTTTCCAAACCTATCACTACAGTAGCTCTATCTAGGATATTGAGCACTTTTCTCCCGGACAACGCCGAGTACTTTAAAAATCAAGGAGGCCCCCTGAGCACTAATGAAATTACTTATGTATCCTCCCTCCTTTTTATCTGCAAAATAGTCCAAAGGGTAACGAAGATGGCGTTAAAATATTTTCCAAACCTATCACTACAGTAGCTCTATCTAGGATATTGAGCACTTTTCTCCCGGACAACGCCGAGTACTTTGAAAATCAAGGAGGCCTCATGAGCACTACTGAAATTACTTAGGTATCCTCCCTCCTTTTCATCTGCAAAATAGTCCAAAGGGGAACGAAGATGGCGTTAAAATATTTTCCAAACCTATCACTACAGTAGCTCTATCTAGGATATTGAGCGCTTTTCTCCCGGACAACGCCGAATACTTTGAAAATCAAGGAGGCCTCCTGAGCACTACGTAAATTACTTAGGTATCCTCCCTCCTTTTCATCTGCAAAATAGTCTAAAAGGGATCTAAGATGGCGTTAAAATATTTTCCAAACCTATCACTACAGTAGCTCTATCTAGGATATTGAGCACTTTTCTCCCGGACAACGCCGAGTACTTTGAAAATCAAGGAGGCCTCCTGAGCACTACTGAAATTACTTAGGTATCCTCCCTCTTTTTTATCTGCAAAATAGTCTAAAGGTGATCGAAGATGGCGTTAAAATATTTTCCAAACCTATCACTACAGTAGCTCTATCTAGGATATTGAGCACTTTTCTCCCGGACAACGCCGAGTACTTTGAAAATCAAGGAGGCCTCCTGAGCACTACTGAAATTACTTAGGTATCGTCCCTCCTTTTTATCTGCAAAATAGTCCAAAGGGTAACGAAGATGGCGTTAAAATATTTTCCAAACCTATCACTACAGTAGCTGTATCTAGGATATTGAGCACTTTTCTCTCGGACAACGCCGAGTACTTTGAAGATCAAAGAGGCCTCCTAAGCACTAATGAAATTACTTAGGTATCCTCCCTCCTTTTTATCTGCAAAATAGTCCAAAGGGTAACGAAGATGGCGTTAAAATATTTTCCAAACCTATCACTACAGTAGCTCTATCTAGGATATTGAGCGCTTGTCTCCCGGACAACGCCGAGTACTTTGAAAATCAAGTAGGCCTTCTGAGCACTAATGAAATTACTTAGGTATCCTCCCTCTTTTTTATCTGCAAAATAGTCTAAAGGGTAACGAAGATGGTGTTAAAATATCATCCAAACCTATCACTACAGTAGCTCTATCTAAGACATTGAGCACTTTTCTCCCGGACAACGCCGAGTACTTTGGAAATTTAGGACGCCTCCTGAGAACTACTGAAATCACTTAGGTATCCTCTCTCCTGATCTGCAAAATAGTCCAAAGGGTAACGAAGATGGCGTTAAAATATTTTCCAAACCTATCACTACAGTAGCTCTATCTAGGATATTGAGCACTTTTCTCCCGGACAACGCCGAGTACTTTGATAATCAAGGAGGCCTCATGAGCACTACGTAAATTACTTAGGTATCCTCCCTCCTTTTCATCTGCAAAATAGTCCAAAGGGTAACGAAGATGGCGTTAAAATATTTTCCAAACCTATCACTACAGTAGCTCTATCTAGGATATTGAACACTTTTCTCCCGGACAACGCCGAGTACTTTGAAAATCAAGGAGGCCTCCTGAGCACTACTGAAATTACTTAGGTATCCTCCCTCCTTTTCATCTGCAAAATAGTCCAAAGGGTAACGAAGATGGCGTTAAAATATTTTCCAAACCTATCACTACAGTAGCTCTATCTAGGATATTGAACACTTTTCTCCCAGACAACGCCGAGTATTTAAAAAAATCAAGGAGGCTTCTGGAGCAGTAATGAAATCACTCTTACCGATCCCCCCACCCCGCTTTTCATCTGCAAAATAGTCCAAAGAGAAACGTAGAAGCTGTTATTCGGCATTCCCCGGTAGGGGCGCCTCAGGCAGTAAGCAATAAACTTATTCCTCCCCAAAGAGGGGAGGCAAATCCTGGGAGTGTGGACCTCCTAGAACTGCACATGACAAACTCATAGACCGGCGGAATGAAGCCCCGATGGCCAAGACGATTCCAGTTTATGGGGTGCAGTATCCATCGGAAGATACTACACCTTGATATTAGCCAAAAGAAGTGAATTAATGTAATTTTCGGTAAAAAAAAAAAATGGCGTCTAAAAGCTATGTTGAATTAGAGAAAAACGGTCTGGGGGAGTTTAAAATTATTTGTTGATATTCAAAACTCATGTAATAAGTTGTTAAATAGTATGATACAATGTTTTTTGAAAGAAAATCATAGTTATTATTACTTGTTAATTTATTAACGTAATTTAAACAGTGTATAGTGGATAGACCGCTGTACTGTGGTAGATTCGTTATAAATACTGATAGAAATCGTGCCCAAAATTTTAATTTCGGATGCTTTCCTGGTCTTTTGGCTAAGATCAAAGTGTAGTATCTGTTCCCATAGACTGGTATTGTCTTGGCCTCCGGGTCTTGATTTACGCCGGTCTATGGGATTGTCCTGTGCAGTTCTAGGAGGTCCACCCTCCCAGGCTTCGCCTCCCCTCTTTGGGGAGGAGTAAGTTTATTGCTTACTGTCTGAGGCGCCCCTACCGGGGAATGCCGACGGGGCTGCCCAGGCAATTTTTAAATGGCCAGAGTGCTCACCTCTCGAGCGCTGGCTTTTAACCCCACTTTCTCGACCCAATCTGTGGTCACATCTTACTTGTGGGAGTAAGATAAAACTGGCCTTGTGCCTAACTCCTGGGGAGGAGTAAATACCTTTTAATTTCGGATGCTTTCCTGGCCTTTTGGCTAAGATCAAAGTGTAGTATCTGTTCTCGGCATTTTTGCCTTGAGATCAAGTGTATTATCTAGTCCTATCCAGTAGGTGTCGGTTTTACACTGTCGAATCAAAAATCAGATTATCATTTTTTTTTTAATCCCTTTTCCTTTTGAGCATTTCTTCTCCCCTAAAGTACAGGCTGAGGTCGTGATCTCACCGACGATTACTCATACTCCCCCCCCCCTCCCCTGAATTTCACCTGAGGCGTTCACCCCTGCGAATGCTGGAACTCCACCTCCTCAAGTTTCGCCTGAGGCCCCACTGGCGAATACCGATTTCCCCCCCGATTTGGCCTGAGGCGCTCATACCGGCGAATGCCGACACTCCCCCTCCCCAGATTTGGCCTGAGGCGCTCCCCCTCCCCAGATTTGGCCTGAGGCGCTCATACCGGCGAATGCCGACATTCCCCCTCCCCAGATTTAGCCTGGCGCCCCACCGGCGAATACCGATACTCTCCTCTGCCCCAAATTTGGCCCGAGGCGCTCACACCGGCGAATGCCGACACCCCCCCCCTCCCCAGATTTGGCCTGAGGCGCTCCCCCTCCCCAGATTTGGCCTGAGGCGCTCATACCGGCGAATGCCGACATTCCCCCTCCCAAGATTTAGCCTGGCGCCCCACCGGCGAATACCGATACTCTCCTCTGCCCCAAATTTGGCCTGAGGCGCTCACACCGGCGAATGCCGACACCCCCCCTCCCCAGATTTGGCCTGAGGCGCTCCCCCTCCCCAGATTTGGCCTGAGGCGCTCATACCGGCGAATGCCGACATTCCCCCTCCCCAGATTTAGCCTGGCGCCCCACCGGCGAATACCGATAGTCTCCTATCCCCCAAATTTGGCCTGAGGCGCTCACACCGGCGAATGTCGACACTCCCCCTCCCCAAATTTGGCCTGGGGCGCTCATACCGGCGAATACCGACATTCCCCCTCCCCAGATTTGGCCTGAGGCGCCCCACCGCCGAATGCCGACACTCCCTCTCCCCAGATTTGGCCTGTGGCGCTCACATCGGTGAATGCCGTCATTCCCCCTCCCCCCCCCTATTTGGCCTGAAAGGAGGAGGTAATGCCTGGAAGTATTATATCAGGATAACAGAACGGCCATAGTGAGGAAGGGAGGGGGGAAGGAATATTAGCGTCTATTAATAATTAAGAAAGAAAGTGTGAGAGGGAAAGAAGAAAGAAAGAAAAAAAATGGTTGTAGTGTGAGTAAATTTCTACCCGCCACTCCCTTACTCTGACGTCATATCTGGTTTATCGTGACTTTGCATTATTTTTCTTCTCAAATTAGTATAAATAACGTTGAAAAATGGAGTTAAAAGCCACCCCCCATTGGAGAAAAGTGCTCAGTCGACCTCGGAAGAGTCAATTTTTTTTTTCCGGTTCCGAGATATTACACGCGTCTGGGCTGGCCGGTGGGAATGATGTCACCCGTGTGACCGTGTGTTGGGTACTTTCGGAGGAGAAGCTTTACATACATACATACATACATACATACATACATACATACATACATACATACATCCATACAGACAGGTGACGTTTATATAATAGATATGTGTGTGTGTGTGTGTGTGTGTGTGTGCGCATTTTTTAATTATTTATATTTATAATTTTTTCAATTAAAATATAAATTTTATGACATGAATTAATTATATTAGCTCAATAGTGTAAGGCAAGAGCTATGCTATATTCAATATTTTTATGTAATTTTATACTATTTTAATATTATAAAATACAGGTGGACATCATTTAGAAAATATCTGGGTCAAATAACAAAGGACGGTCAGTGGAAATATATATTTTGATGCAGGAATATTTAGATTAATAATTATAGCGGATAATGAATGATTAGATATACAAATTGATAAAAGGATAAGATACATATATGTTACCACATGCATTAAACTAACCTACAGTTCCATATAAAAATAAATAAATATATATATATATATATATATATATATGTTCATAATGAATTCTGATTCTTATTTAAGGCTTTGATCCCCTAGTTTTTCATGTGTTTTTTGCGTTTTTGCTTTGTTTTCTAAAATTAGTACTGAAGATACCCATCAAGAAATAAATGCACAGGAGCATTTTTACAAAAATATTGGTGTCTACTGAAACAATTATATGCTGAATAAAAAAATAAGTTTTATGAAATGACGGGAACTTTTTCTTATAAAATTGAAATGGTATAAAATTATATAAAAATATTAAAAGTATATATATATATATATATATATATATATATATATAAAACAAGTTGACGCACCCGGCGTTGCCTACGAAATGATAGCGGTCTTTATATATTAGATGAAGACAACTAGCATTAAACGACTTGTCTAACGTTACAGCACTAATAAGGCATTGAGTAACATAATACGCTATGTCACATAGTATCGCGATTTCTTGTGGCACAACAAATATGCTCTCTGGCGTAACAGCTAACTGCTGTGTTTTATTGACATGTAGTAGTGGCATCCAAATCAGTTGCGACACTTTTATTATTTTATTTACCTCTCCAGAAGGTTACACACAAGGTCAAAAGTTAAGTTGAAAAGCCGGTGCACTAAGGTTAGAGCACTCTGTCCTACAAAGAATGCCTTAGCAGTCCCGTCGGTATTCTTGGATTGAGGCGTCAGGCGATTAAAATTTTTTTTTAAAAATTCTTTAGAGTAAGAATGCAGCCACTAGATGTAAGGAACTAAAAAATACTAATTCAAGCTCAAAAACTAGCTAACAACAAGTGTTTAATAAGTGTTAGATAGAGAGAAAACAGAAATTTCCCCCTTTGTCAGAACCATCGCTCATGGAATTTGAGGATAAAATAAGGGAAACAAGAGTTACGAGGCTGCCGAAAATAAACCCAAAGTCCACTTTCTACTCCCCTTACATTTTCTATAAACTAACTCTTTCTCAAAGAGAAGGTAACGCCTGGGATGGCAGACCTTCTGAGACTGAACAGGGCCATACATCAGCCCAACAGAAACAAAGTCACTCTTGGGCTGATTGTCAAGGACGGATCTATGATTTGTACAAAAAGAAATCAGTTCATTCAACATATTCTCTTCTCTTTTCTGTAGTAGTGGCAATAAAGTCGTACTCTCTCTTTGTCTAGTTTTTGTTGTTATGGTAGCTGTCATTTATTGAAGCAATTAAACATCACCAAAAATAATTTGTGCTTAAGGCTTTTATATTATTAAATTGTTGATTTATCTTTACTTTTTAGGAATGCACCATTCTTTCGTTACAATAAATTTGATTTTCACGTGGGCGACGAAGAAAGATCTCTGAAAAATACGTCTGAATTCGATCAGACCGCCAGCCAAAGAGAATCATTTCACTATCTACTTCGCTACTTATAATCTTGGACTTCCCGTCCATGACGTCATTTCCTAAACACGCCAGCTTTATTCATAATCTTGTATTTTTGTGGAATTATTTGCTTTTTTTACTTAAAAGAACATCGCATGGAAACTCCTACCTCATTCTAACACACCCACGTCTGAATTATTGCGAAATGCGTCCGTTTCTGACAATTCATAATTCATGCTACATCAATTTTAAAACATACTAATGCTTTTCGAGGAGTAACCACAGATTTTTGCAATCTAACATGACATTACTAAAAGTAACCCGTACCAGTCTTCCAGAAGGAACTAACTCCAGCAAAAACGAAATCGTCACATACTTTTAAAAGAATGGATCAAATGTATAATTGACCTCTAGTTGAAGCTGTAGAAAAATTGGTAAGGAAAAATCACATATTTGAAACACATAGCAAATCGTATTTGCCGAAAGGTACGCCCTCCCGGATTCAGGTATTATTTAATGCGATATATATCGCTAACAATTTTTTTTACATGAAAACAGTAGCCATTCTTTAATCTACATGTCACATAAAAAACAAAAAAATCCATCTACTAGAATTGAATCTTTACTCTACTCTAACCAAAACACTATATCATTCTCACAATGTTTCAATAATTTCTGCTCAACAAATCGTGAAATAACCGAATTTATTTGATCGTCATTTGACATGCTTTCATCAGAATCAATACTGAAAAAATAAACTTAAAAAATAGACAGTTACATGAAAATTAAAAGCCTCATGCTAGAAATTAAAAGATGATAGTTTTCAGCTAATTAAATAGAACTACAAGCTGTAGTTAATTTACTTACAGTTTGTATGCTGTTTGGATGAAATACAGAGTTACATCTTTTTATTTTAATATGGAGGCCATTTTAAAATAATTCTGATCTATACAAAGTATTTTCAGGAAGGAATAATATTTTATTCTTATATATATATATATATATATATATATATATATATATATATATATATATATATATATATATATATATATATAAGTAAATTTCGTGTACAACAGAATGGTAGGATTAATTTTAGAGGAAGCATTATTAAAATCAATGAAACAGACGAGTGGGGAAAAAAAAAAAAGGAAAATTGTTAAAATTACCTTAAGGCCTTGTCGTCTGACCCTCTGAGAGGAAACGTCAGAATGGTAAATTAAAAACTAAAAGTCGAATGAGAAATGAAGGGGGAAAAAAAAAACTTATTTCAATTGGAGGAAACGATTGAGAAGGGGGAAAAAAAAAAGAAAAAAAAAAGTAAATCTCTCAACGTTATGGTGGCTTTGAATCATTAAAGATCTCCAACTGATGTTTCCAAAATCTTTTGTCTACACAGGCTAGGTCGATAGTTGTTAATGACTAACGCCTCAAGAATATTGAGATGGTAGTTCGACCTGGCACTGTGTAAAACAGAAAACCACCCATCGGAATACTTGTCAGAACAACTATTTGTACTAACGAGGTGATTACCGATGGCTGATTCCTGTGCCTGGAAGTTCCCGGATGATCTCGAAACCTTGTGTAGGCGAATATCACGTGGTATGTGTTGGGATATTCTAAATTCTAATCTTTGGGATGTCTTGCCAACGTATATATATATATATATAAATTAATTTTTTTTTAAATTCCCGAAACAGTTTTTCATGGTAAAAAACTGATGATCCCTTAAATAATGTTAGAAACACCTAATATAATAACTGTAAAAAGTAAATTGACTTACATGAGTGATTTTCCACTGAACGACTTGGGACTTACGGTCTTTTCTCTTTTTTTTTCATTTTAATATTAATTTTTTTTAGTTTTAATGGTTGAGAAACTTCCGAAAATATATATATATATATATACAACAATCCACAAGGAAACCTGCCGGACTAGAATCAAATAGTGATTTTGTAGGAAAGAAAACTATCGATGACAAAGAAATGATAAAGAAACTGCCTTTAATTTATATATTATATGAACCTAGCAATATAAACATCTAAATGCGAGAGTTGTGTCAATTTCTCGCACTAACGGTAAAGCTCATATGTGACATAATACTTTTTTTTACTATCATACTATTTTAAACGATCTTTACACTCTTATTCTATATATTTTTATAACTCGTGATGCGCAGGCTCGGGGTCAACGTTTCTCGAGCACCACCAAAATAGGAAAAACACGAAACTCACTGCGAAAGTTAGAAACGTCGGCTGGAGCTCTTAGTATATTTAGCGTTCATTTACATGCGGAATAATTAACATTTTAACAATGGTTCTTAAGCCTTTAAACTGGCTTTAAACTTATAATGTCTTTAACATGTTTCAAATTATCCTTACGTTATAAATCAATATTAAAAGTTACCTTACAGATTTCTGTCTCACTGTTGGTCGTGGGTTTGCTTGAACACCCATCTCCGTTGCTGGCTCGTGATCGTAGTGGCGTACCTATCCTCATGCACGGGAGACAAAAACGCTCGAACTTCTGAGAGAGATTCTATTCTTTTATTTCACACTTCAATCGGAGCGATTTCCACCCGCCGGTTCCGCCATTCATGCTCTTCTTCACTTTCATACTGTTTGTGGAATGTGACGGATACAATCGGCTATATTCTTGTCCCGTCCTTGGGATCTTGCTCTGCTTCTTAGCCCATATCTTACGATGTCACCCGGACTCTACGCATTACAGAGCTCAGTTATGGACGTCTGTCCATCTCGCGCCTCCATGGTGAACTGTCTAGAAAACTAATTTCTCACCAAGGATCTGTGGCATCAGAGCCCTTTGACCTTTCAACCAATGTCATAACAGAACTCAATATCACTTTTTGTTTAATCTTTTTGATCCGAGTGTTTCATCTCTGCCAGCTCACATCCAGTATGTTATGATTCCCAGAATGAATCACCGTGAGAACATTTCTGTCTGTCCCAAATCACATATGCACCTAATTTGCACTTCATCTTATTTCTTTCACCCAGTTCATAATTCATACTAGCTAACTTTACACGTTTTCAGAATACAGGGCCCTTCATGATGTAACACATACGCTCTATTTTAAGTAAATTCAACTTTACAGAATATATACTCCATCTATTTTATATACTACTTATGTATATGCGATATCAGTAGCATGGTTAACTAATTTGCATATTAGTTTTGATAAACGGCATGTTATTAATTAACAAGCATCAGAAAGATAACAGAAATATACAGATAGATGGTATAAAAATATACCTACAACATTCGGACGTTGAACCCAACAGACATCTACGTTAAGATCAATCAGAAACAGTAACGAATTAATTTTCGCAAAACCCCTATTCTATTCGTAGATATTATTCCGTTTAATGCACTGGTATATGCATATATATATATATATATATATATATATATATATATATATATATATATATATATATATGCAAGTAAATTTCGCGTACAACAAAATCGTGGATAAATTTCAGAGGAAACATTTTTTAACCAATGAAACGGGCGGGTGGGAAAAAGAAAATTGCTAAAATTTTCCTTAAGGCCTTACCGTCTGACCCTCTAAGTAGAAACATCAGAATGATACATTAAAAACTAAGAAAATCGAATGAGAATTATATATATATATATATATATATATATATATATATATATATATGTATTTATATGTATATATGCAAACATTGTTAAAAATAACAGAATTCGTCTTTTTTAATTTTCATGTGTTTTGAGGTTTAGACATGTTTCACGAACGTTTTCGATTCTTTGTCGAATCATCCTCAGCTGCCAAAAGCAAATGAACAAACAAATCTGGAGAACAAAGAGAATTTTTTAAAAGACGGCGGAGAAACGCGTAGGGACCGTTTTTCGCATTGTTCCAAGAAGTCGTTGGCGATTTAAATTCAGCAACCCTGGATGGCCTCACATAACAAAATCGCATTACGTGAAGCATTTAAAAATATTACCACTAGTTTCATATGTGACGTTGTTAACTTTAGGTTATATATATATATATATATATATATATATATATATACTAAAATTCAACCTCATTAGTGCATATACTTTCTTTACAACCTCTTAATTGTGTTTACATTCTTATTTCCTATGACATTAAACTTCTCACACCTGACATTATCCTATATCTCTACAAAGCCACCATTCGCCCATGCATGGAGTATTGTTGCCACATCTGGGCTGGGGCATCATCCACTAGTCTCTGCCTCTTAGACAAGGTCCAAAAAAGAGTCTCCAACTTAATAGGTCTCTCACTATCAATCAAAATCCAGTTCCTGTCCCATCGCCGCAATGTTGCTTCCTTCTGCCTGTTTTACAAGTACTTCAATGGATTGTGATCTGGTGAACTTGCTGCTCTAGTGCACCCACGGCGCAAATTCACTAGACCAACTCGACAATCTGCCAAATCCCATCCATTCACTGTAGAGGTTCCACGATGCCGAACAGCTTTCTACTTCAAGAGCTTCTTTATACGTGCTGTTAGACTCTGGAACTCCCTCCCTGCTCCCTGGTTTCCTGACGGTACTGATATACAGAAATTTAAAACTAATGTAAACAGACATCTCGCTGCACAGCTCTCAATTAAGGTTGACCCCCCAAAAAAAAACAAAAAAACTATCACTCTTTTTCTCAGTGGCTCCTTAGGTCTACAGTGGCGGCCTGCCTTGTTTGGGGAAAACTATCTTTAAAAAATGTAAGGATTAAAACTTACCAAATGCTACTGCTATTAAGAATAATATCCAGCATAATATTTCTACCTCACTTATACTATTGCTACTAAATATTTTTCAATATATATATATATATATATAATAGTAACTCTGTCTGTGTTTGTGTCCCCCTGATATTTGTGTCTTATGTTCACCCAAACCACTGGACAGAATTGCTTGAAATTGGCATGTGAACAACTGAACTTTCAGTAAAGTTCATAGTTATATAAGACATTTATCACTTCAACATTGACAACCGTTTTTCTTTTCCAAAGGACCAAAAATGATGTCTATTTCCAAAATTTCAGCAAATTTTGATAATATTAAAGGCGTCCCGGACCCCTCCACTGAAAACTGTTTTCCCTTTGATTCAAACGAGATTTAAACCATAGGTAAATGACCAAAAATGACGTAGATTCCCAAAACTTCAGCAAATTTTGACAATATTAAGATGGTTCCCTGGGACACAACCCCTCCACTGAAAACTGATTTCCCTTTGATTCAAATAATATATATATATATATATATATATATATATATATATATATATATATATATATATATATATATATATATAGTAATTAAGTATATATATATTAATTAAGACAAGTTTAAGTTTACAACACAATAATATCTCATGCCGAAAAAATAAAAATCATATAATAGATTTAGATTGAAATTTTAATAAGGATTCTAGACATAAGGTGTAGTATCATTATATCTTGTAACATCATTGTAAGGGGACACACAATTATTGCAAAAACTATTTTGTTCAGAGAATAACATTTATCCGTCCTGAAACGGGTATCATTTTAGTTATTTATATATCTATATCTATAAAATATATAGTATATATAAAGTATAATAAAAAATAAATTATTCAAAATCGTTTTAGAAACGATTGTACGCCAAATATTCGTTGTTTGTGAATTTTGGCGAACTGATATAATAATGTGCTAATTTTATTTATCTCACTTTATATATATATATATATATATATATATATATATATATATATATACATATATATATATATATATATATATATATATATATATATATATATATATATATATATATATATATATATATAGCAGCACTCTCATAAACCCGGTTTCAACTTCCTTCGGATTCATACCCCCTGGATATTTGTAACAAGTTAATTATATATATATATATATATATATATATATATATATATATATATATATATATATATATATATATATATATATATATGGTTTTGCTTCCTGAAATTCCAATCGTGCCTATTTGTAATTCACTTTTGTTATAAAGTGTAAAAAAATACCAAATTCTTAAGAAAATGTCAAAATGCCAAAGAGCATAATACCAAGAAATATTTTCTAAAGTCGAAGAAATAATGTCATAGACAGTGGCTTCCGTTTTGGCCATTCCAAAACGATGGAGATGTAGAAAATGTCAAAGAATGACAGGCAAGTTTTTTTTGTTTCTTTTTGTTATGTACTGATTCCGAGATCGAAATGAAACGGAGAGTGGATTGTCATCTATTCTGACTTCTCTGAAGAGTTCTTCCGGTCTGTTGTAAATGTGACTCCGCTCAAAGACAAATCGTTTCGTTGACTTGGATTGTCGCGAAACTACTCGGACAAAATGAGGCCAATGGAATGGTTGGCAAATTGGTGAAAGTTTCTGTGTCTATCGAAGAATGAAGACAAAAGCATACAAAAAAGAACAAACATTCATATAATTCATCAATTGAATTTACGCGTTTAGCGATGCAATTAAAAAAGGTTTTTGCTCATGACTTAGCAAGGCTATGAGCCACTCGAGGGTAAGTATCAATGGGATGGAACGATTGCCAGTCGAAGTTATTCGTTGACATTGGATTTGAAGACGAGTATGTGTAGTCTGCAGGGAAGCAGTCTCGGTGTAATGTTCTCGATGCAATTTTACAAAGTTTTGGGTTATAACTTTGGTGTAGTCTGCAAAAAAATAAAAATTGGATAAAGAACGATGTTTATTAATCATCAAATAGTTCAACAAATAAATATACAGATAAACTTTTAATCTTGATTTTAAAAAACTCTGATAAATGTGTAGTTTTGAAAATCCATGTATTAAGGAAAATATTAAACGTTTATCTGTATATTCCGTGTTTGAACTATTTGATGATTAATAAACATTGTTCTTTATCCAATTTTTATTTTCATCATTCATTTTCTAAGATATATATATATATATATATATATATATATATATATATATATATATATATATATATATATATATATTCTGCTCTTCTTCTATGGTGAACTGTAGTGCTGGGTTGAGCGTATTCAATTTGCAACATTAGCATACAGTTCGAATAGATTTGCTAATATACATTATTTCTTTTTACTTGCATTTGGCCTGAAGAAGCTAGATTTTGAATAAGGTCGTAGCTAAAACATGTATGCCCAATACTTCCTTTTTTAGCTTTTCTCCGCCTACTGCTACAGTTTCAAATATTTGTATTCGTGTTTTATTTCGTCAGACCAATCATCTCTTTGAATTCTTGTAATAAAAACGAAAAGTTGATGAATTTTAGCTTTTCCTTTTTACATTTTCCATTACGTTGGAATATTAGTTCCATTTTTTATGATATGCCCATATTTAACCAAAATATTTGTATTAATAAGAGTTCATACTAAAATACAGATAAACATGCTATCCAGCACAATCTTAAAAACGCCGTAGCTTCATTGGATGAAACACCTATCATAAAACAACCTTACAAACACACACACAGAGACACATATATATATATATATATATATATATATATATATATATATATATATATATATATATATATATATATATATATATATTTGAAAATTTCTTTGAGAAACCAGTAAACAGACGCGTGAAAATTTTCAAATATATCTACTAACGACGCTTCTAAAACTGTAGTAACACTTATATTATATATATATATATATATATATATATATATATATATATATATATATATATATATATATATATATATATATATTAAGACAGAAGATCAGATCAACTTTACATAGTCTCTATCAGTTTAGAGCCGTTACGGTATCAAGACGGAACATAATGTAACGTAAACAAACCGTAAGCTCTCTTCAGCCCTGTTTCCAACTTTCTCGAAATTTAAAACATGGCTGACGAAAGCTGACGGTTTGTTTATGTTACATTACGTTGACGTTTTTTTATGTAGCATTACATTTTCATTGACTGCAACAGCTGAAAACCGATGATATCATATTTATATGATCTGATCTTCTGTAACAAAATCAATAAATAAATATTACGGTCTTATTATTAAATAATTGAGTACTCTGTTCAATTTCTTTCTACAAAACTAAACCAAAGATTTATATATATATATATATATATATATATATATATATATATATATGATGTATTTCTATGTACTTATTTTTTATAGGTGATTGCAGCGTTATATGTTATTAGCTTACTTATTATTTCAATTGTTTCACTTCCTAAGTGATTAAGATGCAGAAAAATTGCACTACTAGTCGCCCCTAACTTATAGGACGTATTTTTTTACGTTAATATATATCATTTTATTTAATACGCACCTAAAAGTAATCCATGGACACGTGTTTCTGGCTCACAGCCGTCATCAGAATAGCTAACTTACACAGAGATTGAACCCTCGGTGTTGATGTCTATAGTCCGGCGTTCTATCACTGTACAAATGCCGCTCTGTGTAGAAATATGTGCGATTTTTATCACCCAAATATACGATGTATTTTTATGTAATTATTTTTTTTATAGGTGATTGCAGCGTTAGATGTTATTTGCTTACTTATTATTTCAATTGTTTCACTTCCTAAGTGATTAAGATGCAGAAAAACTGCACTACTACTCGCCCCTAACTTATAGGACGTATTTTTTTTACGTTAATATATATATAATTTTATTTAATACGCACATAAACCAATAACACGTGTCCATGGATTACTTTTATGTTCGTATTAAATAAAATTATATATATATATATATAATATTTAGAAATAAATATTAATTATTTATTACTTACAAACATCGATGTTTACTGCCTACGCAATCTTCAGTGCATGTAGTTAATTTCCGACGGTCAGCCGGCGCGAACTCCGATCAGAAATCGCCATTGGCCACCACAAATTAGCTTGGAACTTAGTAAGAATTTAACTTTGTAAATCTCAAGTCCGCCGGTATATATATATATGAAATATGAAACTAAAAGTATACTTTTAGATGATAGAACCTATAGTGAAATGGTTTAAGCTCAATATAGGAGATAGAGCAATTATTAAGATAGATTAAAGAAGAGGGATAAACATGTACGGATGACAAATTTATTTCAACTTCGATTGTTCAATGCAAGGTGTACTCGGTTAAAACATGTTTATTATTCTTTCCTTAAGCCAAGGCTTTTCAAAGATTTAAATCTTATCATCAGAGGAATTACATAGATAGATAATTTGGCAGTGGAAAAGCCAAATTTCAAAATTTGAAAAGATATTAAGTAATGGAGAGTGAGAATGTGCGTGTAAAAAATATGGGGTCTGTCCAGCTGGTAAATGTCCGTTGATAAGTTGTCCAGTGATTTGTTCATTTCAGGTAGTTGGGTTCCGTGTGAAAAGATAAAAATAAATAAGGGCTTATTTCCACACCACATTCGTATTAAACATTTTTATTTTAGTCGACCATGTTTCGCCCAGAAGATGAACATAGATATGTTTTACATTTCATACATACAGACTATTTCCAAGTAATGTACTTGTGTTTATAACTTTTTATTCTCTTAAACCGTCCCGAGGAAGTCTTTTCGTAATGAAGATAAAACATTGATGACTTTACTAATTATTTAGTTTCTCCTTCTTTCATTAACATTACGTTTGGAATACTATTTCCATTTTACATATATATATATATATATATATATATATATATATATATATATATATATATATATATATATATATATATTCCATGATAAATGGCAGTATACTGAAATCATATGCCCTTAATCGGGTTAAGATGAAAATTCATATACACTAAATGTACAAAAGCAAGGAAATTCCCAAATTTTTACACTTTTATTTTCATTAACGGTATGACTACATATCAACCAAACTATTTCATTATCACATCACTACAGTATAAATCTCTATGCATGAGTGGATGAAGTGTGTGAGGTGCGCTGAAGAAAAATTCCTACCAGTAAAATACATAGCCCTGTTGTGCTCGCATACACTTAATGACAATAAAAGTGTAAAAATTTGAGAATTTCCTTGCTTTTGTACATTTAGTGTATATGAATTTTCATCTTAACCCTATTAAGGGCATATGATTTCAGTATACTGGCATTTATCATGGAATGTCACTACTTTTGTAAAGACTATGCCTCAATACAATGGTCATTTTTAAGGTTTTTAACATTTTTTCTGGAAAACTAAGGTATATGGTAAACTGAAATTAATATGCCATCAACTAAACCCTAGAACCTCTATCTCTGCCAAAAATCAGCTGAATCCATCAAATAGTTGATGAGATACAGGGTGACACACACGTACGTACGTACACACGGATAACACAAAATCATGCCTGACCTTTCTAGATCTCTGGGTTGCCTTGACTAATGATGCTGAAATTCTACACACTTATAGAACCTATCAAATAAAAAAAATTTGGTTTATTTTTTTGTGAGTTATGATTGATCAAAGAAATGAGATTTCTAGCATAGGCCGTTTTTGAAGTCTATTACGGGATATAGCTCTCTCTCGCCTCCCTTGATATATATATATATATATATATATATATATATATATATATATATATATATATATATATATATGTGTGTGTGTGTGTGTGTGTATGTGGTTAATTACAGAAGATTAAGAGAACATCAGTACCGTCGGTTTATAATACAAACAAAGAGGACTTATAGCATGCCTCCTATGTCCGACTATCTTCAGCATCTTATAAGAGGCCAACAATAGGTTTGTTTTGCTTTGAAACGGACGGTACTGATGTCTTAATCTTCTATAATATCATATATAAATAAATATTACGCTCTCATTTTTGATTTTTTCTTAATACCGACCACCCTGCTGGAGTTCTCTCCCAATAACCTTACATAGATATATAAGTATATGTATATATAGTTAAGTGAGAGCGAAAATCAGTAAATGTAAAGTTACATATTTTACAAACTTGTAAGTTTATTTTCGAAATTTGCAACAAAACAGACTATAAATCCATAAGTGTCCTTTAAATGTAGATTTTTCAAAGAAAAATTCCTTCTCATCAGAAGATATATATATAATATTTACAAATACATATGCATACCTACATACGCCGGCGGTTCTAACTTACGCTCTTATCAGTGTAGGAACTGACAATTAAAGACGGTCACAAGGCGTGAACCTGCTTCATAAAGTAAGCCAAGACTTCGAACGCTTTCGCTCTATCCACATGGCCATCCGAAATTATCAGGCGGTGAAGGATAACTTAAGTTCTATTCATGCCTAAATACAGCAGGCAGTAAACAGCAGACAGTCCAGAGTGTTCGACGAACGTTATTGGAAACTTGCTCATAGCTAAGCGACAGTCTATTTTTAATATCCCCGAACAGTGCTTCGCTTTAATTTTTTTTAAAGGGGCTTTATAATAATATTTACTAAAAATACTAAATAATTCATACCTATATACGCTCTTATCAGTGTAGGAAATAACAATGTCAGACAGTCACAGATTATATATATATATATATATATATATATATATATATATATATATATATATATATATATATATATGTGTGTGTGTGTGTGTGCGTGTCTGTCTGTGTGTATGTGTGTGGTTCTCGAGATTAAAACACAAGCTAAACTCAACTAGGCGTTGTTAGCGTAAGGGTTAATGTTAGATTGGGTCCTTATTTGAAAAAAAAACACCTATATATATCTATCTATCTATATATATATATATATATATATATATATTATATATATATATATATATATCTGTAAAAGCAATGTCAGAGAGTGAAGTGTAACTAAGTAATATGAACACGTGATCTTTTAAGAACAAACATCAGACGACCACCACAATAAATACATTGTAAGTAACACACGACGTAGCTAACATTTGTTTGTGTCCCCCACTAAAAGTTCGAACCTTCTGGTACAATTAAGAGGACTAATATCTCAAAAGAGGGTTATTAACTCTGACTATAACAATAGTAATTAACATAGAAACTGATGAGAAGATTAAATATAAAAATTTAAAAAACCGATTGAAAATGTAAATGTTGCTGTTTCAGAAAAAAAACTATATATGGTTTTATGTTTTTGCTTATTAGCCTATTCTAGGAATGGAAATATCAGGAAATCCCACTTTACTTTATATATAAGAATATCCTAAAAAATCTTGATGCAGCCAACTTCTTGTTATTATAATAATCACAAGAAAATGGCGGCTATTTTGCAAGGTGCAGTAGCTGCATCGAATGTGAAAATAAATTGTTTGGTGTTTATATAAATACAATAACTATTTAAGAATATAAAAAAAAACACGCGCATGAGCTCGGTTACTAGAGTGTTTCCTAGTAGGTCACCTTTCGCTAAAAAACACTGGATTATCTCAAAATAAGTTCTTGCACTCGACCGTCCCCCATCCCCATCTCAATCAAAAGTTAACTCACTTAACTTTACTTTTGTTTCTTATACTTCTAACCCAGCAGATGTGTACGTGATATCTATGTTTATCAAAAAAATATGTCCGTCTACAATAGCTAAGTGTACAATAACATTAATTACGTTAATTAGAAGAGCACCCTACCCATGCGCAGTATTTTATTTTATATTTTCTCTCTCCTTATACCTTTTGAAATAGTTTTATTCTTGCTGTTGTTGTTGTTGTTCTTCTTCTTCTTTTTCTTCTTCTTCGTGTTCTTCTTCTCTTTCTTCTTCTTCTTCTTCTCCTTCTTTTTCTTCTTTTTCTTCTTCTTTGTGTTCTTCTTCTGCTTCTTATTCTTGTTCTTGTTCTTCTTCTGCTTCTTCTACTTGTTGTTGTTGTTGTTGTTGTTGTTCTTCTTCTTCTTCTTCTTCTTCTTGTTCTTCTTTTTTTCTTCTTCTTTTTCTTTGTTGTTGTTATTGTTCTTCTTCTTTTTCTTATTGATGTTGTTGTTGTTGTTTTTCTTCTTCTTCTTCTTCTTCTTCTTCTTCTTCTACTACTACTACTACTACTTTTACTTTGTCTTCTTTGTTTTCTCCTTCTATCCGAAGAACAGACTATGGTTAATGAAGTTAATTAAGTTTGTATATGGAAGATCCGACTCCACTTCTGCTTAGAGGAAAACACGTGCGAGATTAATTGTAAGAGTTAAGAAACTTTGCAGGTAGGAACACACGCGCTCACATATACAGGCAGACACGCACTAAAACACACAGGCATACACATACATCCCGCACAGAGGAACATACATATACACATACGCACATAAACATCCAAGCAGAATACGTTAACACATAGGCACACCATATTGCCTGATTTATTAGGCATCCACCCCCTCCCAACCTAGATAATACACATGATAAGGAAGTTTGTTATTTTTCATTTCATTTTTTCTGAAAAAGTTAGCTCGAGAAAGAGGGCGCAACTGAAACAGGTATGCACTTAAATAAATGTGATCAGATAGATTTTCGCCAACAGAAAAAGCTATAAAATTACCTGAACGTCTGGGAGGTCCCCTGGAAGTTAAATTACAGTAATCAGCTTCTAACTATAATTAAGAAATCTATTGATCTCCTACTACAATTGACATCTAGCTGTAACAATTTTGAGCCGCTATGTCATTCAAAATTAGTACAGTATATTGAGCCGTTAAAAATAAGAACCTCTTATTTCGTTTAATACATACTTGAAAATACACGGGACACTCTGGAGTCCTGGTTTAGAATCTCGCTAGGTTCAGCCACGCTGATGAGTTCTAAACAACGAAACACGTGTCCGTAAAGCATTACATGTTAAATATATGTATATAATAATGTATATATATATATATATATATATATAAGCTATGAAAATATATTTATGTCAATTAAGCTACACAGATTCTCCCGCGTTTTATCCCCCGGGGAACTTCAGGCTAAAATGCATAGAGTTAGATTTGCCGGGTCTTTTTATATACACGGCTAGCTAGTTAAACAATCAGATTCTTTGTTGTTCTCTTATCCAATCGTTGGGCTTCCCTCGAACAAATGTCCGGTTCATTTTACTTCCTATATCCTGTTCTATTGTTCTGTTTTCTATAGAGTGTCTTATATCCTGTTTCTTTGTTGTGTCAATATAATGGGTAAACTTATTTTAGTACGTGGTTTCTTGTATATCTATTTTAGGTTTTAGTTTGTAAATTGTTAGGTTTTAGTTTAGTTTAGTTTAGTTTATTTACTTATTTATTTGTTCATATTATCTCTTCCATAAATAATTAAAAGAAAGAAAAACACTACTGTGAACAACGGAAAAAAACAGATCAAGAATTCATAATTTATTTCTACAATTAACTTCAAAAACACATTACTGCGAAGAATGAGTTAACTCGAATTCGAAATTATACTATTCTTCAGAATTGACTGATGTATCCTCTGCTTCCTTTGTTCAAGCTCGCTCGTTTGACTCGTTGGTCTAATGTTCTCCATCAATTCGCTGCTTTGATACCTCATTGTAATACACCTTCCTATTCCAGTAGCTTCTTTCCAAGAACGGCAGGCTTGTGAAACTCTCTTCCTGCTGACTGTATTTTACCTACTTATAATCTTGGTATTTTAAAAACGAATATAAATAAGCGTCTCCTGTCTTTGCGATAATTATCTTTCGTTCTTGTTAGTTGGTCGAATCATTCTACAGCTCCAGAAATTATCTCACTCGTGATGCAATCCTCTACCTGTATCAAAGACAGATACGGCATAAGATTAAGTACTTCTGCCACATCTGGAGATGTGCCGCTCAGAGCACTATCTCCTGCCTTGACAAAGTACAAAATCGACTTCCTTTCCCTAAAGCCTCTTTCGCACAGAAGAGATGTTGTTAGTCTTTCTCTACTCTATCGTTATTTTTATGATAGATTGTAGATGCCTGACTGAGCTCCAATCTCTGGTCCCCCAAGAAACGCATTCATAGAAAAACATGTTTAGCTACAACAACTGCAAATAATTCTTTCTTGTCTTCTGTGAGAGAAACACCTACGTATGTATTTGTATCTGATCTTCTCTTATATATATATATATATATATATATATATATATATATATATATATATATATATATATATATATATATATATGTTTGAATTACTAATACCCGTAAATTACATTTTATTTACATACATCTGTCTATTCTACATGTATGTGTGGATGTAGATAACTAATTAATTTGAACGCTGCTGGAGAAATTATCGAAAAGATGGACGAAATATATTGTAGATTTGAATCGCTGCCATTCTGCATGATCTTCCTGTGAGCGGAATGCATTTTAAGATAGCAACGTGATCTCGAGTTTCTTGTCGGAAGCGTTCGGCTATCCTACGCAAACGCCCGAGAGATGACGAGCCGATTTGTTCCAGACGTCAATTTTGATACGGTGCTGCGTCCTATGATAATAATGTTTTGCTTGTTTTGTTTTTTTGTTGTTGTTAGGGTTTAGGGTTAGGGTTTAGGGTTAGGTTTAGGGTTAGGGTTTAGGGTTAGGGTTAGGGTTTGGGTTTAGGGTTAGGGTTAGAGTTTAGGGTTAGGGTTTAGGGTTAGGGTTAGGGTTTAGGGTTAGGGTTTAAGGTTAGGGTTAAAAAATATTTATTTGATAACAGTAATTTCGCTCTGTTTTGCTTGTTTTATTTGTTTTGTTGTTTAAAAAATGTCTTGCAAATATAACTAAAAATTATAGGACGAAGCAACGTATCAAAATAACAAAAAAATATTTATTTGATAACAGTAACTTCGCTATGTTTTGCTTGTTTTTTTTTTTGTTGTTTCTTTTAGAAAATTTCGTGAAAATATAACTTAAAATCATAGGACGCAGCACCGTATCAAAATTGTCGTCTGGTACAAATCGGCTCGTCATCTCTCGGGCGTTTGCGTAGGATAGCCGAACGCTTCCGACAAGAAACTCGCGAAAACAGGGTCAAGATCGATATAAGTACCAAACACTGGATAGAGAAACAAAGTAAGGAAGCAGCCTCTGTACGTTCTGTCAATACATTTTCTTGTTACTTAACTTCTGTTCGTGCTATTTCTCTCGGCTTTTTAAAGCTGCGGTAGATACCAATGTCTGCTGTTTTGATTCGACTCGCTTCAAAATGTTGAGACATTTATTTTAGGTTTTTATTACACGAAAGTTCATTTAATCAACGTTTGTTTCCTTACGGCTTTTAAAAATATATTTTAATCCCACAAAATGCATGTTAGAATATTTCTCAGTTTCAGGATTGAGTTATGTTTGTAAAAACTTCACTTTTAATTTTTCTTTGCAAATACCTCATTAATTACTTATCTCTTACTATATTTCTACCTATCAATTTCACTCTCTATCATTGTATGGGGTTTGAACCCGACTTCTATTCTATTTCACATATGTAACTCTCGCTTTCTTCATTCTTTCTCTCCCACCTCTCCCTCTTTCTTACACCCTCTCTCTCTCTCTCTCTGTTTATTAAGAGTCTAAAGTAATAAAGAAAAGAGAGAATAAACATAAAATGATTAGAATAAACCATCATAAACAAAAGGAAATATCATAACGTACAGTAATACTATTTAACTCGTAATTGGAGGAAAAGTAGATAAAGAAGAAGAAAGATAGATATAGCAAGAAGAAAGAGTCAGATTTGAAATGTCTTTTTATCTTTTATATTTTAACTAGCTTTAACTTACTATTTTTTCTGATTCAAACAATTCAACCCATTGGGTGAGTCAACATGGCACATTTTAATGTTCTATTCATAAATGCACTCATTAAGTGTCCGTGTTTATCGTTCGAAATGCTATTTCAAGTTTAAACAACTTCTTCTTTCGTGTGAATCAGATAATTCTGGTGTTGGCATTAGTTTCCCCGATGTCTTTCTAGTAAGAAATCATTCTGGGAAAACATCGGGTACTTACGAGAAGGACCACGAGAAGGTGAAAGTGGTACTGTGGAACGGACTGGATTCGAACTTGGAACACCCAGGTCTTGACTCCGTGTCGATATCCATTTAACCACCGTCACCTCCCACAGAACAAGTAACTAGTTTCCTGATGTAAATGGAATTTCTTACCAAACCGTTTGAGACCGACACACCGACGGACAGTGGGTATTATTGAGATACTTGGACGCATCTAAATAAAATAGCAACAAGGATGAGACCGACGCAGGAGAAGTCTTTTATTTTCATGTTAAAATGTAAAGTAAATTCGTATGAACTAAAATGGTCGGCTTGATTCTGTCGTCGGCATTCTTGCAGGAGGGGCCATGTAATGGTTGCCAACATCCCTAAGTGAACGTGTTATAATGGAATCGACTGGATTCGAACTTGGCACACCCATTTATCCACCGTCATCTCCTTCATGTTGAACCCTACTATTATTTGCGGGCAAAACTGAACTATCGTCGTCAAATTTACTTAATCAACGTTTGTTTTATACGACTGTTTTCTTATACAGGGTGGGCCAAAATAAGGGTCCTATCTTTAAATTTGAATAACTTGAATTTGAATAACTTCCACAAAATAAAATTTAAACTCACCAAACTTTATGTGTGTGTAGACTGACCCTTCCGAGATTTTTTGAAATAAACAAAACAAATTTTAGCCGAAAAACACTTCTTAAAACTTACAAAAACTAAAGTATTGTTTTTTACACTGTTTTGAGTTTTTTAAGCAAAAATAATGTTTTCTAAATGAGGGTACGTTCCTTAGGGCTAATACGGCTCATGCTTGCTTCGGAAGGGGTCCTTTACTTATTCTAAAAAAAAAATTTTTTTAAATCAATAAATAAAAAAGTTATGAATTTTTAAAAATAGGACCCTTATTTTTGCCCACCCTATATATGTTAATCACACAAGATGCTTGCTGAAGCATTTCTCAGTTATGTTTGAAAAACACTTCCATTTTAGTTATTCTTTGCAAATATATCAACAATAGACTCATCTATTACTAACTTTTACTCTTTCTCTCTCAGTATATGTTGGTTGATCTATGCTCTTATTCTTTACGTGGAATATAACTCTCGCTTTTGTCACTCTTTCTCTCTCTCTATCTCTCTCTGTTTAATAAGAGTCAAAGGTAATAAAGAAATGAAATGATAAAAATATAATGATTGGAATAGTCCATTATAAAGAAAAGGGAATATCACAACATTGAGTAATACTATTTACTGCGTAGCTGGAAGAAAAAGAGCGGTAAAGAGTAACATAGATAGATAGATAGATATATAACGAGCAGAAAAAGACATATTTGAATGATGTCTTTTATTTTTTAAATATTTAGCTGGCTTTGCAAACTTACTTTTTCTCTGGTTGAAACACTTTAACTGGAACTCACACGGTAACTTAGCGGGTCGCATTATAATGTGTATTCATAAATGCGCCCATTAAGTGTCCGTGTTTATCGATCGAAATACTATTTAAAATTGAAATGTGACAAAACAACTAACCAACAGTATAGACCAGTCAATCTACATAGTGATTTTGCATCACTGGTAATACTTTCATGAAAAAGATTGACCCTGAAAACCTGTGGTAGAAATGAAAGATTTATTGGTGTATAATGAAAACGTACCGAGTTAGTGGTTCACACGTAAATAGAAAATGCCTTGTAAACCCCTAAAAAGTGATCTTTGAAATTTGACACTTTTCCTTACTACGGTTTTGTCCAACTTTAGTATGTTGTAGACCAGACCTAGCTTAATATGGAACAACTTAAAAACAAAATTTTGCAATTTTTTTTTAGGTAGGGTACTCGTGAAGTAATAAAAAGCGAGCTGCGTGTTGCAAATGCATTTTTCTTACTTAACCGTGATAGGTCGACGGGCCAACAGACAGATCTTATTATAGAGATGTGTGGACGCATCTAAATGAGAGAAAAAGTGAGAGTGAGCGACGAAAAAGACGTCTTTTGTTTTCATGTTGAAACCCACTCGTCATTTGCGGACTAAACTGAATCAGCGTCGTCAATCCGATATTCTATAGTTATTCTCGCAAGTGTAGACTCTGCAAATTGGCAGGAAGAAAGTCTCGCATTCCTTAAAAGACGGAATGACTCGAAGTCAATTCAGCCAGAGGGAATTGCTTTTTAAGCGAGTCTCAAAGACACAAGAACCATTCTCTATGCAGGTCTTGAAAAGCCGGCTGATTGGGAAAGCATTTCAATGTCCTCTTGTAATTCAATTGCCAATAAACGTCGACGTTATCTCAATACTTTCATCAAATATGCTTCTCAAATCCGCTGCTCACCATCACCAATATTTCAGTGTGTCTTCTGTCTCAGAACTATCCATTTAACAACAGACGCAATCTAATTTCTGTGAAGAAACAAAATCAAATACAATTATTGCAACAAAAAATGCTGGTCGTGGGCCGATAGGATGTGTTAATATATTAGACACGGATTCCATGAGATCGAATCTAATAATCGCATAGAAGTTCTACCAAATAAAAATCTATTCGTTTACTTCTTTATGCAATTGTTTTTCTTTATTTTATTTCAGTGTGAAGTCTCAAAAATTAAGGGGCTCCTTCCTGGGGCTTACAGATGATCTCTATATGAGATCCATAGATATGCAAGGGTTCAAACAAAGTTCTCCTTCACCTCTCAAATTGTGAGTTAGTAAATAAATGAAGAACATTAATTCTCTATCTTACCAATTGATCAGTTAATTATGTCATAGTATATCTTCTTGTAGTCTGTTGGTTTTACAGGATTCCAGGACAAGTATTCATCTAATCTTGAGGTTACATTACAAAGAAAAGGTACGCTAATCCTCTTATAGTAGCTTTATATACTATATTATTTTGAATATTTGGTCAGGGTTAACTTGTAGCTGGAAGTATCCTCATGTCAGATTGTCCTGACAAACCCTTGTACAGAGATATTGAAGACATTGGAGGATGATATCTTGTAGGTAATTCAAACTCATCAAGTAAGTAATTATAACTCTATAATTATAACTATAAATTAGGTAATTTGAGTTTATTCGAGACAATGCGAACGGTTAAATCACTTCCGGTTTGAATAGTTACTTCAGCAATCTGCAATGCTTTTTTCTTAACCTTAACCCTAACCCTGACCGGCAGAGTCTCTGCCATTTTCGAGTATGGCTTTGCACTTTTCCGGTCTAAGGATGGTCCTGTGTACATCTAGAAAGTCCACCCTCCCAAGCTTTTTCTTCTCCCCCTTTTCAGAAAACGGTTTGTTTATTGCTAATTGCCTGGAACGTCTATACCGGCGGATGCCGACGGGGCTGCCCAGGCAATCTTTGTTCGGACAGAGTGCCTTTTCTATAGAGCGCTGTTTTCAAATGGTTCTTTCTGAACTTGTGTCATATCTTCCAGACGTGAAATGAGAAAATAATACAATCTTGGCATGTTGGATCCTTTAAGTCGGATTTGTTACAGACAATGCGTATGTTATATTTATGAAAGATGTCTTTGAATTTAAGCACACATGTAGAATTCTATATTTTGATTTCAAAGAACAATATACATTATTTTGATGTCCCATCGACGATCTCTCTCTCTCTCTCTCTCTCTCTCTCTCTCTCTCTCTATATATATATATATATATATATATATATATATATATATATATATATTCATTATAACTCAGTAGAGTACAACATTTATGACCTAATCAATATTGTGTACTCATGCACCAAACATTCAAAATCAACAAATATTATTGCGTACATACGTTTCACAAGACCTTTAATAATATTATCTTTTGCACATAATTTATTACAGTTCAAGATAAATAGGGAATATATATATATATATATATATATATATATATATATATATATATATATAATTTTTGTTGAAAAAGTTATACATCTATAATATGTTAATAAGTATTGCCAAAATGACGTATAAAAATCGCAAGTGATTATTAAGTAACCCATTTTGGTGTAATGCTTTTAACACGCACATTTTGCTTGTCGGATCTGTTAAATCGAATTTTATCCAGATTTCTGGCAGACAATGGGTACATTATATTTATATGTGCTTCAGTATATTCATCTATTTAAAAGCACAACATACATTAGTTTGATTCTCCATCGACGATATATATATATATATATATATATATATATATATATATATATATATATATATATAAATGTATATGTATAATTCTTGTTGAATAAGTTATACATCTACAATATATGTCGATAATTATTTCTACAATTCTAAATGAAAGACATCGCAAGAGTTTATTCAGTAACTGAGTGGTTAATAGTCATTATTACGATTCATGCGGATGTTGAGATAGAGTTAGTAGAAATAAAAACAATATAAGAAAACTATTGCCTGCTACACACGCACACACATACAACACAAATACATACATATATATAAGATCATATCGAAACGTGTGGCCGGATTAACTATATATCAATTGTTTCACTTCCTAAGTTATAAAAGTAGTCGCTCTTTACTTTGTAGAACGCATTTTTCGTTAATGTATATATAATTATTTTCATTAAATTTATACTTACATAAAAGAAAACCATTTTTGGCTCACAGCCCTCATCAGCATGGCTGACTTCGACAAGAATCGAACCTTTCATATTGATGTCTACAGTCTGGCGTTTTACCTCCAGGCCATGCCTGGGATCATGTGCGCTTTTAATCACTTAAATATTTAATACAAATTAATAAAAATAATATATATATATATATATATATATATATATATGTATATATATATATAACTTTTTAAAGAAATGTTAAAAATAGACTTTCATTAGTTTTGAATACGTTTGTCGAACACTCTCGACTAGTCTTCTGTAGGTATGAAATATATATATATATATATATATATATATATATATATATATATATATATATATATAGAGAGAGAGAGAGAGAGAGAGAGAGAGAGTACAGAGAGAGAATGCAAAATTCTAATTACAATTTATTTATTCATTAGAAAATACATAACTTTACGGACATGTTTGTCTACAAATGAACAATTAAATATATATATATATATATATATATATATATATATATATATATATATATATATACACACACACATATATATCCTGGATTTTTCATACGCGCGACATTTCAGAAGACGAAAAATCCTGTCTAGAAACATCAGAAAAAAAATAAAACATAAAATCAATACTCACATTGATATGGGATAAAAAAATTCAGTTCCAAGAAGGAACGTAGGTTTCCTAATAGTTATCAGACGCTATATTAAATACGAACAGGTAAAGCTATGTATATATTATATATTATATATATATATATATATATATATATATATATATATATATATATATATATATTATATATAAATATTATACATTTTTGTTTTTTGTTGTCTTTTGTAATATTGAGGAATTTACGTATTCCCTATAATTTTACGGAGAAACATTCATCTGAATGCCAAGAGAGAAACGTTATTCTATTTCACCAGTGTGATGTCTCGATATAGGGAGCGTCTGTAATTATAAAATTTGATTATCCACGGACATCTTTTTCGCCGTTTTACGGCTCAACAGCGTGGCTAATTCTTGCGAGATTCGAAACCGGTACTACAGTGGCTGGAGTCCGGCGCCCTTGACCACGAAATCTCACTAGCTGTAGAAGAGGATGTATCACACATAAATGTTAGAATGTTTTCGCCGATTATTTCGAACATCCAAGTTACGTGTAGTGGTTGTTATTATCAAAACTTGGAGGCCAATCACTATGTCACGTAACTTTCGCATATAAGTTCATTATCAAATTGTCCTTTCTTTTCTTTCTTGTAGTCTCAGTTCTGTAATTCCTACTTTCCGAATGAACAACTGTTCAGTTTTCCATCGTCCAATTTTGAGTTGAGTATACATTTCGTCATTCAGTTTGGCTCAGGCTTTATCTTTATCACCATCATACAGTCATAGTCCCCGTTTCCTACGGACCCAACGCCTAAGCCAGACTTAACATGACGCTCCCACCTCAACCTGTGTCCATCCTCGGCACCCTCTTACGAAACGCGTCTGTCTGACGACCCTATCATCATGCCCAATTGAACATGGCCGACCACGTTTACACGCTTCAGCATTTTATGATTATCTTTTCGATGGCAAATACTTCATTGCACATCATTTCAAATCTAAGAGACAGACTCACACGAGAAAGCCATTTTCTATCCGCTGATATAAGTGTAAAGAGATTATATCGGAACGTGTGGCCGGAATAACTATTAGGAGAAATATAAGCCGATTATAAATGGGACAACATTGAAGGATTACACGAATTAGTAATAAGAAAGAATAGTAACACAAAACCAATGGGCAATGAGTATAAATATAAAACATTTATATCTAGTAGAAAATGCAAACATAAACCGGAAGTTGAAAACTAAGACGGTTTTAGCCGCTTTAAGGCATGTCTTTACGGATTTTCAAACCACGGGTCTCTTTCAATTCAGTAATGTCAATTATTGTGTTAAAATTACTGTTAAGTCGGACAACGATCGTGGATTGTCTTTTGCCTTTGAATAAATAATTATTTCTGATATATATATATATATATATATATATATATATATATATATATATATATATATATATATATATATATATATATATATATACAGGGTGTCTCAAAAAATGTACTCACTCGTAGAATGACGAGAAAACTTTTATTTATGAACATAGAGTGAAATGAAATAGCATCGAATACATGAGACAGATGTAATTGAAGAATCATGTTCGCAAATGTTCAAACTGATGACCATTATTGTTCAAACAAAGCTGATAACGCGCACCAAGGGATTCGCAAACGTCGCGAAACATGTCATTAGGAATATTTTTTTGAGACACCCTGTATATATATATAGGTCAGGTTCATATTATATTCCAATAACCATGTTTTTATTTTATTATTTATATTTTTATTTTTTCACATTTTCAAAAAACATAACACTTTTGTGAGGAATATTTTTTACGGTCCGTTTCATTTGTCTTGTGCCAAACAACATTTTTATGTTAATATCGTCTCTGCAACATTATAAAATCATCAGAAAAATTCACAAATGGGAAAAAAGTTCTTTGGTTCATTTTTGGGTGAAACACAACAAAAACAAAGAAAAGAGCAAAGTCACACGTGGAGCAACCCACTAATCCGCCATTTAACATTTTTCCGTGAAACGTCGAACTACAACATGCGTCGGAAAATATCTTTCAATTTTGTTAAGAAAAAATTTCATTTTTATAAAACAGTCAAGAAATATTCTCATGTTACTATATAGCACTCCAGAAAAAAACATCCTACTCTGAATGAGTTTAGTTCGGCTCAAGTTCTGTAGATGCACCTAATTTTTGTCCACTTCATGAATTTCGTCGTCAATATTCTGTACTGGATACGTCATTATTATATTTAATTAGTTAATAATTTGAATTTTTAATTTATTTAAATTAACCAATTTTGTTTTGTTATGAATAAAGATACTTGTGTTTATTATAAATTCTTAGGAGACCCTTAAACCAGTTTAAAGTTATTTCTCTTCGACAGTTTAAATGCTTCTAAATTCCTTTCAGATTTTTACTTTCCTTTATAATTTACGTGTTGCGTACCCTTAGTTTCGTTTCCATTGTTTATAAAGATGGCGCCTTTATTTTTCGGCATGCAAAACTTCGAAATCGTTTAATCTTTTACTACATCAGGTTTTTCTAAAAAGGAAAATTCGTAGAACACACTTATGCCAGTTTAAATAGCAATTTTTCGCCGACAGTTTAACTGCTTCTAAATTTCTTTTCATATTTCTAAGGATCACGAAGTAATTCATCCAATTCTTTGAACTATTAAATAAATTTAAAATGACTGACTTGTTTCCGAAGAAACCAAAATGCAAAACTGATCCACCAATCTGCATTCTAAAATAATTGTTGTTTTCTCTTTCCGCAAAAGATGAGTAATACACTACATACATTTTTTTAAATGTATTTTTCGTTTTACTACTCAAACTTAGTAGTAAAAAGGGTGCGCGGCGGCACTTTTTGTCGCCGCCACATATCGCTACTAGACTCCACTTGCCGCCAGATTTGTCTCACGTTAATCACATGAACCAATCAATCGTAATCATTTAAAATAGAGAATCGTCTTCATTATTAAAAATGAGAATCGAATTAACATTTTATTCTTCCTACCCCGAATACAATATTTTTACTCTCGTTTTTTTTTTTATTATGTTACTTTTCAAAATAGAATTAACGTTACATTTTTTACTTTATGCAAAAAGTAAAAAAAAATCAACGTTAATAATTCGCTAGATAGAAAAAAATCTACCCCAAAAATAATCACTAGATTTTAACTTCGTACCCGATATTAAACTTCTATGTTTTCTATATATTTTTGGGGTTTATTGAAAATGAGACTATATTTTGTTTAGTAAGGCACAGATAATAAAGTCTGTGTTAAATATTGGCTTTTCTTGAATTTATAATGGGTTTCTAAATAATAACGTTATTTAAGCACGGTCCTTAAACTGCAAAAGTACCGAGAAAAGATTAAGTATAACATGAAAGATAATACACTTAATAAAACATCGAAATGTAAAAAAAAATCAACGTTAATTCTATTTTGAAAACTAACAAAATAAAGCTTTGGCCTATAAACATGCCTGAGCAGCCCCGTCGGCATTTCCCGGTAGGGGTGTCTCAGGCGATTAGCAACAACCAAATCTTTTCTTAAATGGGTGAGAAGGAAAAGCTTGACAGGGTGGACCTCCTAGAACTGCACAAGACCTCAGATCAGCAGAATCGAGGCCCGAAGGCCAACACGATAGCATCCATCGGAACAGATACTGCACTCTGATCTTAGCCAAAAGCCAAGGTTTATGGAAAGGCCAATGGATCGATGCTGCACAATTTGTAAAAAAATAATTAACTGCCTGCAGTTTTAGCTGTTACTGACTGAGCTAACTGACTGAACTTATGGAAGTCTTTCAAATTAACTCACTTAAACAATTCACTGAAGCTGCTCGGTTGAGAGTTGAACTCTTCAGTCACAGGAGGAAAAAAAACGGGAGCATAGCTGAAATATACTCTCATCGGTCATATATTTAGCTAGTCTTTAGATTAATGTGCATAACGATGTCTGGACTTTAGTTTAGATTTAGAGAATATTGCTTAGCACTTGCGGTTTAGTCGACTTTTCAGAAGTTACTGCCCTTATTTTATTTGAGTGTTTTCTTTATTTCTTTGTCTGTTCCTTAAAGAATTGGTTTTCTTTGTTTTAAGCTTTGACTCTCAGAAATATATAAAGTCAGGTTTACTTTGTAATTAAATAGCCGACGTTGTACATGTCCACTTAGATAGTATTAAATCCTTAACAATAGTGTTTTTTGTTATGTATAAATATTATGTACAAGTCAGTTCATTTAATCTCTACTTTCATAATCCCATCTAAAATATAATTAGTAATATTTTAATCATAAATAACACTTTTTACGTCTAGGAATATTTTACCGAACAATGTTTTCCATTAATCTTTGTACATAATTGTATTCGATTATTGAATTATTTTCCTATACGGTGATCTGAAAATGTTGCTTACAACTTGCGTTTTTGTCGACTTTTCCGGGCCTTTGGGTGTGGATTTACGCCGGTCTAATTGGGTTGTCTGGTCCTGTGCAGTCCTAGGAGGTGCACCCTCCCAGGCTTCGCCTCCCCTCTTTGGGGAGGAGTAAGTTTATTGCTTACTGTCTGAGGCGCCCCTACCGGGGAATGCCGACGGGGCCGCCCAGGCAATTTTTAAATGGCCAGAGTGCTCAACTCTCGAGCGCTGGCTTATCTAATCCCACTTTCCCGACCTTGTGTCACATCTTACCTTGTAGGAGGTAGATAAATAACTTTAGAAGAAATCGTCCTATTTTTACTTAAAAGTTTTATTTATTTATTTATTTATTTGTCAGTGAATCTTTTTCAAGACATTTGGAATTGTTTTTTTTATAGTTTTTCCATAAGCTTTGACTATCTGAACCTTTCAAAGCAAACTATACTTTCTAATAAAATCACAGACGTTGCAGAGGTCAACTCAGATAGTATTACATCCTGACAACCAGCGTTCCCCGTTATATATGCATATAGTTTACAAGTTATTTCATTAGCCTCCATTTTTCTCATTACAGTTTCTCTTTATCAGAATTCGGTGACGAAAATATCATTTGTTTGTTTGACTTTTTTCTCTATTTCGGTGTCAGTTAATCTCAGTTCCTTTGTGAATATGTTTCTTATCAAAACATTTGGAATCTGTTTTTCTTAGTTTTCCCATAAGCCCTGATTATCTGAGACTTCCAAAACAAGATATACTTTCTAATTAAATCGTAGACGTTATGTAGGCCAACTCAGTTAGTATTAAATCCTGACTAGCAGTGAGTCGCGTCATATATATTTATTCTATACAACTTATTTGATTAAGCCTCCGCTTTACAGTTGCACTTTGTCAGAATTCTGTGACGAAAATGTCATTTGTTTTTTACTTGAGTGTTTTCTCTATTTCGGTGTCAGCTAATCTTAGTTCCTTTGTGAATATGTTTTTTTCCCAAAACATTTAGGGTCTTGGGTATGACCTTAAAATACATTCAGTGGTGAAGTCTCCATTTGGGAGCTGTGGAGAATGTGGAGTTACCCCTTAGTTGCCATTGCTCTCAGGTCCACTCTGACCCGGAGTGATATACATTTTAGGGCTTTATTTATGGGTTAAATGTAACTTACTGGCGCTACCAAATCAGGCTGTCTGAAGTTATTGACTTCCTGACTCAAAATTCACCAAACATTGTTGTTTTATTGTTTTTTTCCTTTGAAAAACTCAACCATGTTCTGCAAAATCCAAAACAAAAAAAAATAATTACCCTCCCTTACTCCCCTCTTCTACTCTCTCCCCCCCTTTCACTCAACCAAACACTACGAATAAATACTTAAACATGTAAAGAAGTAAGAGCATAAAAACCTTCACCAAAATGACCGGATTCAGCATCAAATGACCTGAAAAAGGGTCGATATGCTGTGAAACAAAAACAACAAAACCAAAAACTATGATTGGACATTTGAACATATAAAGAAGTTGAAGCATAAAAACCTTCACCCAAATTATTAGATTCGGCATTAAATAACCCGAAAAGGGTTGATATGCCGTAAAACAAAACTACCAAAACATTTGGAGTTGGGTTTCTTAATCTTCTCATAAACTCTGAGTATTTGAAGCTTTCGAAATCTAATTATACTTTCTAATTAAATCGTAGACGTCAAATAGGTAAACTCAGTTAGTATTAAATTCTGACCACCAGTGTGTATCATAATGTATAAATATTCTGCACAAGTCATTCAATTCAACTTCCATTTTTCCCCTTCCGTCCAAAATATAATTGGTAATATTAAAGCTATAAATAACTCGGGTGCTTCGATTTTAGAGCGATAGCTATTGACATATCAAATTTTGTACAATTTCAAAAATTGTTACCAATCATCACGGTGTTGTCTCATCGTCCACATAACAAAATAATTAACACCTATCCTCGAGTGGCATTTAGGACTTGATCTCATGTCCAGTGTATATCTAACGGGAACAATATTTTACATTCATTTCTGTACCTAACTGTATTCTAATATTAAATTCTTTACTTTTTTTTTGTGCTTTCTTAGATTAGAACCCGAGCTAAATTTGCCCCCGTCGTTAGAGTTAGGGTTATGGTTTAATGTTTAGGGTTTAGGGTTAGGTTTAGGGTTAAGGTTAGGGTCATGGTCAATGTTAGGGGGTGTCTTAATGTAACAATGTACCACTTTTTCTGTTGCATGTTTTGCGTCAGCAGCTTTTCTGTTCCATTGATAGTTTCTTGCGATGGAAATTTTATTTTACTGGCTCTCTTGTAGCGGTGTTCGTTTGTCTGTCAATCATAGTTTCTCTAAATCGTCTTAATTTTGCAGTGGAAACAATAGAGAAAGATCCATCTGGTAAAAAAATAAAGTTAGGAACTCATAAAATAAATATAATTCAAGGTAATTTTAACCACATAATTAACAATATTTTTTTCATCTACTTAAAAATGTTTAATTTTGTAAATTCATTTTTTATTCTATAGAACAAGAACTTAGCGCAATATTATTATGAAAAAGCGAATTCGATCATAATTGCAAAATTATACAATAATCAGATAATTACTAAATTTCATTATTTTTTTACAGACTAACTTAAAAAATGTCTGAACTGAATATAAAAATGTAAATCTGCTAAAATCAAATTCCCCATGTTTTATCCAACATTCTTAACTTAACTAAATTAGATAATTAAAAGCGGCTCTTCAGTGTGGCTATACATGACGAGTGTCTTAACGCTAAGATTCGAAACCCGATCGCCAGAATTCAAAATTCGTCAATACTGTTTTATCTGTCAATAGTTAGATAAAGACGAAAAAAGATAACACAAAACCAACGAGAATATGTTTCATGCGTAAACAAAGTAACTTCTCTATGAAATTAATAGGATTACGAGCTTGTCTTATTATTTTTTCAGAAAAATATGGTATATCTTGGGAAAAGAATGAAATAGATAAAAAAATGAGATAATAAAAATATTAAGGAAGAACAAAGAAATTCCGAAACTATAGGACCGTTTGCGCGATTGGCCAGCGTGAATACATTTTCAAGTCTCGGTTAGACCGTTTCGTTTATTTCGAGTAATTCTACTTAATCCTTTTGGGGGAATAGGATTGATCGACATGATGGATATCAGATTAAAGCAAATTTATTCATCATTCATTTCAGATGATACACGTTTTTAGATTGATCCTCGTATAAGGAGAAATAGGCTCTGTCAGTCGGTCCGCCCCTGAATCACTTTCACTTCACTTTTGAAAGATTTCTGTGCTAAACGCATACTTTGCACGGATGACTCTTCTTTTAGATGTTGTTAAGAATACTTATAATCCTATCGATAAGGCGGTTGCTCCGTCCGTGGATATGCTGTTTTAAATAGCATTTTCACCTGTAAATGCGTAGATAGAATTGATTTAACATATTTTCGAGACTCTCCATGTAGAATATTAGTTGATACATAAGCTAATTATAGAGTAATATATGTAGTAATTAAATATATGTGTGTGATATTGGTCTCGTAAACAGGATGTATTATGAACAAATGGTCAATCAGGATTAAGGTGGAGGCCTTCAGATTATGCTATCTCGTGAAAATAAAAAGTAGCGACGATTATAATTTCATGTACATGGAGTACAAATGAACGTAGAGTGTCTTGTTTATGCATCTTCTCTCGTGAGAATGAATTTGAATACAAATTCATAACTCAGACAGATAAACATTGAGCAAACATCCAAATAGGAATATCAATACTTACCAAAACAAAATCAAATGAACGAGGAAAAATCAAATGATGGACCATCAAACATGAATATTATATACTTATTGACTTGTACTGTAAAATGGGGTTGAGATTTTAGCTTTTACTGAATGGGGGCATTTATGAGTAGAACTGAAAACTTGAATATTTGTTGGCCCGAAAAAGAGCAGTTTTGGCTAGGATCAGAGTGTAGTATCTGTTCCGATGGATGTTTCACTTTGTAGCCCAGTACCGTCTTGGCCTTCGGGTCTTGATTCCGCTTGTCTGGCGGATTGTCCTGTACAGTTCTAAGAGGTTCGACTTCCAGGCTTAGATTCTCTTTGAGAAGTGGTTAGTTTATTACTAATCGCCGGGTAATGCGGACGGGACTGCTCATGCATTTTTTGTAGGCCATAGCGCGCGTAATCTTAGTGCGCTGGCTAACCACACCTGACCTTGTGTCTAGCTTCTTGGATAGGAGGTAAGTAAAACATACTTTGACCTTGTGTCTAACATCCTGGAGGTAAATAACTTGGCCCGGGAAAGAGCCGTTTTCATTTTTTTCATCAGGAGAGTTCTACTTATGGGAGATAATTCATTAATCATTCTGTTAGTACGAAATTGGTCATGAATACAGAGAACTGAGCTTTCTGAATGAAAAGTCATTGTTATTTCTTTTCATAACTTGCATGGAGATTTCGGGTCAATGGTTAATTACATAGTTCGAAAACTGATGATCACGTTAAATTTCAAATAGATGAAAATACCTACCAGAAAATTTAGAAATTTGCTATTTCATTCAAACTCTGTCGTTCCGTTGTAGTTATAATCATTTACCAGTCTAAACAGGGACATGGTTATTTCTTAAAACGACCACTAAGTGCTAAAATTGTATAGTTTAGCAAATACTAAAATGTATTAAATATCTATGTGTATCTATCAATACTTGGTTATGCAAGTAAATAGTATCGCAAGTGATTTCTATTTTGTAGTTCATAATGCGATTTCTTACGATATGAATTATACTCTCAAATATTCAATATTCAATTTAATATGTATAAAGTTTATGATTAAATGGTAAAGTTTTCATAAAGCGGCCTGAGAGTACAGCGATCAAAAATTGTCGATATCGCAAAAAACAACAAAAATATGTAAATAATATAAATATTAATCGACCCGGTTTTATTTTTCGATATCATCACACGTGGTCCTCAAACTTCCGCTTTGTGACGCTATACATTTAAAGATTCGTTTCCCTTTTATAAGAACTTTGTTTTTGTTGAAAGTAAACCGGCAACTAAGCGATTAAATGTGGTTTCTATTCTAACAGATAATATCATGTGCCAATTAGACGCCGACGATTTATATTTCAGTTGATTTATGTGAAAAGACCGATTAAGCATTAAGTTTTCCTAAAATAGTCAACAAAAAGAATAAGTCGGAATGAACATTAAGATGTGACCAGGATATACGGCATTTCAATCTTGAGAGAGACTGAAGAACAGACAAACCCACTCTTATAAGAGTGGGTTTGTCTGTATCAAAAAGTTGTATCATTAAGGTTTTTTTTTTTCATTTACAAAATAGAATGATGCAATGATTATTTATGCAAAACTGAATACAGTGCCATTTTATTTCAGAAGTTTCAAATCTCATTTTTTAGACTTCTTAATTATTCATTAGAAAATGAAAAATGTTGAACATTGGATATTGTAGATTCTTCTGTTTTATTTTATTTTCATCGTTGAAGAATTATCCGTTTGATCATAAAACTTGGTTTTGGAGAAAAGATCAATAAAAAAAGGATACAACATTCATCCCACAGACAACACCCTTTTGGCCAGTAGCAAAGTTTTGTATCAGCTCTGATACTAAACTTTTCCGGCAATTTTTTGGTCCCAATCCAAGGGGCTTCGTTTGGTAAGTTGGAGTTTCCTCACATGAAAACTGAATTTACTTCTAACTCCGCCCTCGTAGTGGGGGCAAGTATATAAGTACGACACTAACACAAATACACATATAACAAACAAACAAACACACACACATACAAATACACACATTTCATGTAAATGGGAGAAAAATAAACCGACTCGATACCAGATATGTATTAAACGTTTTGTCTTTATTATAATCGAATATAATTCATTTATAAATGAAGCAAAAATATGGATTTTAGATTTTTTTAACAGTGTTGTATTGACAACGAGGCAGCTTTAAATACATAAGATTAAAAGAAACGATTCGTTGCTGTTTTTTTATGTACCAAGGAGTCACGGCGTATCACGGCCCAAAGCAAACTCTAGGACAATGGTTAATGAATGTCAGATGGACGATAAGACAACACCGTGAGAATTGGTAACAATGGTTGAAATTGTGCAGAACCTGATTACGAGAGAGGAGGACTCAACAAGTATTTGTTAACATTGGATGTGAAAACGACAATGATGTAGTCAGATGAGAAGCCTCCCCGTGATCTTGTGTTCAACAGACGGGTAGTTCTTGGAAAGAAACTTTGCTTATGGAAATTCCGTTTAGTTTTAGGTACACAGAAGAAGAAGAAAGAAAAATTATTTATAGTGGTTGTAGATAGACGAGTATTTGCTGTGAATGTTTTACAGGGAGAGAAACCATAGATTCGAGCTCAGTTATTGGAATTATCATTAAGCGCAGTGAATTCTAAGTGCCCTGTGATTGGATGAACATCAGCCAATCACAGACCACTGTTTCAATCTCTGCAGAAAATCTAGGAAAGCGCCTATTTTGAAAATATCGGTCTCTTCTCTCCAGCCTTTGTTGCCGTCAACATCGTTTCTCCTCTGCTGCGGCAGGTGCGAGCGGGCACATGCTTTTTTAGCGTATATAATACGCACGAGGCCATAATGAATAGGCCCTCCGGTCTTTACAGCAGTCGGCTATCCCACCCGTTGCCGGGGGTCCTATAGCCGATAAGACAGTAGCCGCTGTCTTTTCACACCATGCGGGCTAATTCAGTCGAGCGTATATGCAGTGCCCATTTGAGCGAGACAAGCCATCTTGATGTTCTGAACTATTCTTCATAGCCTTGTCCCCAGAAAGAATCCTGTTACAAGACAACTGGCATTTTCAGTGAGTCCGCAAAGGCACTTCTTTTGCTAGCAACACTCTCTTTCTTTCTTCTCTTTTTTATCCATATAAATATCATTTCGTTATCTACCCACGTTGTTTGTTATCTCTTTTCTTGTCTAGTCACGTTTATATGCCACCAACCTTTCTTACAGCGGACTAGTCTTCGTCCTTCATTTTAACGGGAAAAATCCCAACACAGTCAAGCAACTACCTTGAAAGTAATGATAGAATAGAAAAATACTACTGTTGCGTATTAATTAGAAGTAACATACTTTTGACGTTACTAACGTATGATTAATAACGTTTTACTTCAGATTTACATTTTACTATATGCGGAGGTCGATATCTCGTTAATTAAGTTTGAGCATATAACATAGATGAACTAATAAAAATGGAAAGATGGTCTCCATTAATGAAACCAACGAGCTCGCTACTGGAACTTCGTTTCGTGGTATACTTTTTCCCGGTGACACTGTATTCAATGCTACAGCGTGTTTACCACTTGATCTTTATCACGTAGTAGACTTTTTTCTGATAACACCAGATACAATATAACACTTGATCAATTTATTAAAACAAAGGGGTGAATGAAACAGCACACAGAAGACAGTAGAACACATACACATCGACAAACAAACACACATGTACACACATACATTTAATTTTACGAAAACAATGCGCCGAATCTCTATAAGATATTTATTAAATAATATAAAGCAGAAACCAAAATATGGATTAAAGATTTTCATATATTGTTTTATTCGCCATGCGTTTCATTAGCAAAGCGAAATAAATCCGATAAAATTAAACGATCTATTCTGTTACATATTAATTAGAAGTAACATGCGTTTGAAGTTACTTATGTATGGTTACTAACATTGTACTTTAGTTACACCTGTTACAATATGCGCAGGTTTCTATATAATTAGTTTAGTTTAAGTGACATATATAACGGAGTGTAGGAGAGGGGAAAATGAATAGAAGGAAAGATGGTCTTAATTGAGGAAAAATAATTGCTCGTCACCGGAACTTTGTTACATGGTATACTTTCCTTAGATTACACCGTATTTAATTCAACACTGTGTTTTCATTAATCACATAGTAGACTTTTTTCCAACAACACCGTATTCAATGTTACAACATATTCACGACTGGACATTAATCGCGTAGTGGACAACGTTTACTACGTTTAACGTGTTACTTTAGCTTTACGTGCTACCATATACGGAAGTTAATATCTAATTAGTTGAGTCTAAGCATGTGACATATCCATAGACATGAAGGAAGTAAATAGACACCCCCGTACTAATTAATACATGTTTAAACTTTCTGTTTCCCTCGTTTACAGCCATCACTCGGAGCCGTAAAAAGGAACATTAAAATGTGAAACATCGATATTTTACCCTAATTGATATTTCCTGTGTTTCAGACATAAATAAATCTATTATATAACTCATTTAAACCACGATACTATTTTAAAAAAGAAACAGAAAAAAACAAACGATTGATCAAATCGGTTATTTGCGACGGCGGATATAAAAATGCTGTGTGTGTAGTATTTTGCATAGACTGAATGATACCTCGGTGTAGCTAAGTTGCCAACCGCTCAAGTAGAGCTGTCTTCAGAACGCCATCATCATTGTAATAAAATCGGTTAATTATAGCAAATCCAATTCTTGATAAAAACCTCTACTCATTTGTGTAACAATAATGGATAAGCACGTAATGTAATTCTTAATGAAAATAAGATGTCTGGTAATAGATAATTGCGTTGGTGGTTTTGTTGCATTGGGAGTCTAGTCTTTCATTTCCGCCTAACAACAATCTCACATTTAGTTGAAAGCTGGATTACGTACAAGACACATTTGATATAATGAATAAACCTAATAACGTAAGGGAGAGGGATATAATCTTATATCATCAAACGGAGTTATTACTTTTTTCCATGAAAAAGACTGTCTTTAAACTGAATAGAGTACGTCGTACATTGTTCCGCGCTCAACAATTCTTTGTAGGATGATGACCTTACATTTCATGCGCTTTTTAAAATATTAGTTCAGTTAATACTTAAAGACCAAGGGACTAAATATCCTCATGTCAGAGTATACTGACAAACGGCTGTACAGTGACTCACTCCTTTGTTAAATAATGATGCTGATGGTTATGATGATCATGATGATGATAATGTTAGCAGGAGCAGCGGAAGTCTCGTTGTCACTTCCGTTGTGACAATATCCGCTCTCTTGCTTTCCAGAATTTGGTGCGTGTAGACGCATGTTAGCGACCTCCGGCTGGGACGCCAGTGGAGGCGTCAGGCATGAATTAAAGAAGAAGTTAATGTACGTATTGCAATGATGCTCTCTCACTCCCTCCGTGCAAGCCAACTCAAGACTTGTGTTGTGTT
Organism: Sepiola atlantica; assembly: GCA_963556195.1. Taxonomy (NCBI): domain Eukaryota; kingdom Metazoa; phylum Mollusca; class Cephalopoda; order Sepiida; family Sepiolidae; genus Sepiola; species Sepiola atlantica. The sequence continues at coordinate 187,788,057 of OY744519.1, forward strand.
AAATAAATATTGGGAAACTAAAAAACGGCCTTTGGTTGTGTTGTGCTTTAAGATGACTGCAGCGTGCGACCATTACGATGAACGGCGTGCGGCCAGCCAGGACGAAGCTGATACACCAGGTAGCGAGAACTGCCACGACTCATGATGGGACGGCTATGCAACACCTTCTGGTGTTTACACGTGGTTACTTTAATCTACATTTATATCCGAGTGCTCTCTCAGCACATTCCTTCGTCTTTTAAACCTTGAGCAAGTAAATTAGTGGAGATTAATTTATTTCTCCACAAAGGAATAGTTGATTTGTTATAATTTCCTTTTTTATGGCTTTGCTTGGCTTTGCATGATTCCAGGACCAGAATTGGGCGGATCTGCTTTAATATCCAGCTTAGTGTCATTAGGTGTGGTAGCATCAATAAGAAAATATTCACTATTACTTCCCTCGTATCACCTGTGTGTAGCCATGACGCGGATATCTTATTTGAGCCTCGAATACTATATTATATTTATTAAAACAATAGGCCATGTTTTATGGCGAACAGAAAGTATCCTCATATCAGAGTGTCTTATCACGCCCATGTACAGAAAGACCGAATTCACTCAACGGTGGCGTCTAGGAAAATTTCAAACTTTCTCTTTTTAATTTTAGTTCAGTTATTTCTTAAAGATCTTCCTCTCTTTAACTTAGATTTCTTTATAATTTATATTTATAAACGAGTTTTTTTTTAAGGATTAAAATTGCCCCTTTTTCTGGGTCTTGAATTTGTTTTTCTTTTCCTCACGTCACAAGCCTTTAGTAAGTGAACAAGTAAATACTAGTTTTCTTCTTCCTAATTGACCACTAAACTATGTTTATGTGGTTTTGATTGAGATTTGACCCAGAATTAGACTGGTCTGGTGTTATATTCAGCTAAGGATTGTTATTAGTAGCATCACTCAGAGCAGGTGAACTGTAACATTTCTCGTTTGACCTGATGCGCAATCATACCAAAGGGATCATTTGCATTGTGGGTTAGGGCTAGAATTAGGGTTAGGGTTAGGGTAAATGATGATGTGGTTCTCGACTATAGTAAGTGAATGAAAAAGATGTTATCTAATTGTTAACAAATAATAAATACATGGCCCTTGGTAAATTGCTATCATAACACCTTCCTCACTCCCACTTTTTTACGCTGATGAGGTTGAATTTATAATTTTTCAATTAATTGTTGTTTTGTGTAGATGTTCATGATCTAGTTTTTAGGGGTAAGGTTAGGGTTAGAATTAGGGTTAGCGTTAGGGTTAGCGTTAGGGTTAGGGATCATTTGCATTGTGGGAGATGTCCTGTTAGTTTATATTACTTGTATATTTGCGCGGGGTTATTTTCAAAAAGAAGCATACTTATCTCAAGCTGCCCTTGGAAAGCTCTATACAAAGAGACCGAACACACTCTCGAGCGGTGTCTAGTATGCATTCAGACTCTCTCTTTTTTCTATTTCCGTTCTGTTAGTTCTACTGGGATCAAGTCCGTCCTGGGGAAAATGCTTGATTTTTTTTCATAGAAATCGCTCCAGACAACGCATGAAGCCACTTGGTGTAAGAAGCTAAACAATACTACTTCAAGCTCAAAACCTAGCCAACGATAAGTGTTAGATGGGTAGATTCCGACTCGGAAAACAGCAGTCATTCCTCCTTTGTCAGAATCATTGCTCATTGAATGTGGGGACTAATGGACAAAATAAGGGAATCTAGACTAACGAGACTGCCAAAAGTTTACTTTCTATTCTCCTTTAATTATTAATTCAATTTATATGCGACTGCTCTTTTCAGGATCAAACCTTGAGTAAATAAAACAATGGGTAATTATTTTCTAGCCTCCAAAGATCAAAGAGTATCTTCATGGGGCTAACACTTGATTTCTTTATGAGTGACGTAGATATTCGAGTGTTCATTTAAATATAAACATCTGATGTACCCTTTCGTAAATAAAGCAGTAAAGAATAATAAGTTATTTCTGTCCAATGAACCAATTAACTTTGGTGTAGTTTATTTTTCTTGTGATTTATGCTTGGTTTGCCGGGTACCAGGACCAGGATTGGCTGAACTGATTGAGTATCAAACTTATTAATTGTTACCTATGGTAGCATCACTGGAAAAAAGTTCATAATTTCATTCTTCGTATGAGCCAGTGTGTAATCATGCTAAGCTGGCCATATTTGAGTATCAAATACGATGATATGTTTATCTACATATCCTTCAGGATTTATTTCTCATGCGAAGTATCCTGATGTTTGCATATCTTCAAAAAAAAAATCACCTTACCGAGAGACCGACACACATGAAGTTGGTGTCTTTCAAACTTTAACATTTTTTTAGCTCATTTGATTCTCAGTAATCAAGGGGCCCCTTTCCTGGTGTTAACTCTAGAAAACTGTATGTGTTACATATATATTAGAGTGTTTATTTTAGGATATTTTCCACTTCCAAACCTTACATTAGTAAAGCAGTGACGATTATTGATTGATTTCCGCCCAATGGATCGCTTTACTATATTATAGTTTATTTTTGCTCGTTATATTTGCTTGGTCTTGCGGGATTCCACGATCAGAATTGATATGATCTGGTAAAATATCTAGCTTAGTGTTTTTGCTTGTGATAGCATTACTAGTAGAACATGTAGCATTACTAGGAGAACATGTAGCATTACTAGGAGAACATGTAGCATTACTAGGAGAACATGTAGCATTACTAGGAGAACATGTAACATTACTAGGAGAACATGTAGCATTACTAGGAGAACATGTAACATTACTAGGAGGACATGTAGCATTACTAGGAGAAACATGTAGCATTACTAGGAGAACATGTAGCATTACTAGGAGAACATGTAGCATTACTAGGAGAACATGTAGCATTACTCCCCTCGTACAAGTCAGTGTGTAACTATGCAGAGCTGATCTTATGTTAGCTTCAACTACTATGTTATTTTTGAGTGAATATTGCATTTATTTCTAAGGAAAAGCATCATCATCCTAGGATTTTTTTTTAAAAACTCTGGTAGAGAAAAACCGAAGATATTCGAGGGTGGGTTCTAGTAGCCATTCAAACTGTCTTCAATGTGTTTTGATGTGATTTTTTAGGCAGAATTTAGTGATGATGCTGACCCACGGATTTAACAAAAACATAGGTTTATTAGTAGTGGCTTTTCTTCTGTGTTTTTGTCTGCGTGTTTTCTACGAAAGTAGCTCCAGACAAGGTATGAAGCCACTTGATGTAAGTAGCTAACTATAATAAAACGGATAATCAGGTAGAATCACTTTAAGACAAACCAAGCCCAAAAAAGACTCTACCGACAATTTTCAATACCCTGGACTCCAGACAGTCTTGCCAAAAAGTAAGTCCGTAAATAGCACAATAGGGTTACAAGGCTAGATGACAAAATAGTCTACCCCTAAAAGTAATGAAGATGCCCTTTCAAACGTATGCATGACACACTGAGTGACGGACAAATATAGTCTCTTATAGAGATTCCATAGAAAAATGCCAGTATACTGAAATCATATGCCCTTAATAGGATTAAGATGAAAATTCATATACACTTTTATTGTCATTAAGGGTATGCGAGCACAACAGGGCTATGCATTTTACTGGTAGAAATTTTTCTTCAGCGCACCTCACACACTTCATCCACTCATGCATAGAGATTTTTACTGTAGTGATGTGATAATGAAATGGTTTGGTTGATATGTAGTCATACCCTTAATGACAATAAAAGTGTAAAAATTTGGGAATTTCCTTGCTTTTGTACATTTAGTGTATATGAATTTTCATCTTAACCCTATTAAGGGCATATGATTTCAGTATACTGGCATTATTCATGGAATGTCACTACTTTTGTAAAGGATATGCCTCAATACAATGCCTTCGCATGAGGTTTTTTTGAATTTTCTGGAAAATTAAGGTATATGGTAAACTGAAATAAAAATGCCATCAACTAGACCCTAGAACCTCTATCTCTGTTAAAATTAGCTGAATCCATCAAATAGTTGATGAGATACAGGGTGGCACATACATACGTACGTACGTACGTACACACAGATAACATGATTTCATGATTGAACTTTTTGGATCTCTGGGTTGCCTTGACTAATGATGCAGAAATTATACACACTTATAGAACCTATCAAATAAAAATGTTGTGCAAAGTTTTAACTAATTTGGTTTATTGGTTTTTGAGTTATGATTGATCAAAGAAATGTGATTTCCAGCATAGGCCATTCTTGAGTCTATTAAGGAATAGAGCGCTCTAGCGCCTCCCTTGATTCATGAGTACATTGAACAATTCCAAACTCAACCGTGACTGACAGACCGTCTTCTAGCGATGCTCCGTTGCATTTAAAAAACTTATATAAATATATGCAAGCTTATTTTCGCTGGCTATTTATGATAGATATTTTGTTTCGCCGATCGTTGTTTTGAAGTAAATCTCATTGATGTAGATATTTGTTTGTAGGAGAATTGCAAAGTGATGGGATATTTCTACTAATATAAAAAGATAAGCAGAATAATGTAAAGAAAACTAAGGACACGCTGGGAGCGAATGCGGAGTCGTACTTTACAGCTTTTCCTTGAAAATGTTTCTTGTTTAACCTGGGTTCTACCGTGTCTATAAATTACGGTGAATCGCTGACAACCGAATATTGCTAAATTAGAAGAGCAGCAACAAATACGAATAAAAAAAGGGATTATTTTTCGAGAAGTACCGAAGAAAGAAGAACAAAGATTAAGTAGAAGCGGAGTAAGACGAAGTAAACGAGAAAAGGGGAGAAATATTCCTTTTGATTACGCAACGAGTTTAAAGATGAGTTAGAAACAAAGTAACGATGAAAAGGGTTCCAGATTCTGACCGGATATTGCTTTGTCCAAAGTACTAAGATGTATCGTGATCGAATGCAATGGCGATCGTATAATAAGAACGATGCTGATTTAGAAATGAAAAGGGCATGTGCAAGTATCAGATCGCTAAAAGAAACGGAAATAGAGTAGACTGCAATAGTAACGTTATCTCTATGTGTCCCTTTGTACATTTGTCTCTTTTTAAGTCTTGGTAGAAAGGTTATTAAATATTTGTATAAGCATCCTAACATCTATATAAGACAGGGGCTGGCAACCTTTTCAGAGTGAGGGCCAGATGAGACTTTTGGAAAGAGATCGTGGGCCGGAGTGAAAAACGAAATCTCAGAATTACTATATTTTTTTACATAAATAAATTGTACAAATATTGCATTGAACACTCTACAAATCTGATATTTTTTCTCAAGAGACTTCTGTATGTGATGTTATAAAAGGCGCCGACGAAGAGACATTTTGGAACCATAAAACATAATAACGGGGAAGTAGCAAGTTGATCCAGTATTCGTTTTGACACACCTCAAATAAGTTGTCTTATTCATGCCCTTTCCTTGACTCACGTTTCATCTTTGTTTCTCTCTATCTCTTTTTCTATTTTTATCTCAGGCCAAGGATTTGAAATTAATAGTTAAAGAAAAAGGAAATATACAGGCATCATCGCTCACTGATATTTATACATTTTCATCCCACTGTAAATGTTAGTTGAAACCTACTTTTACGTCTATGTCACCAAATGATATGATTTTTACTGGGAGGTCTGCGGGCCGGGTTGCAATAATAAAGTCTAGCATGGTGGCCGACCGGATGCTAAGTTTTCGTGGGCCGGATGTGGCTCGCGGGCCAGAGGTTCAGTCGAGCGGTCGGTTTCTAATGCTTCAGTGTTATATAATAGTTTAATCACTGGGGGAAAAACAGATGGAGGATGAGGAACAGAAGGGGGAAGGAATGAGTAAGTTGTTTATTAAATAAGTATGAGCACGTCTATAGTACTCTTTGTTTATTGCTCTCATACAGTAGGCCTCTGCTATTTGCGAAGGTCACGTTCCAGACACCCGCGTATAGCGAAAATCCGCGTATAAATTTTGTAACATTAAATTTCACTAAAATCAGGTTTTTGCTTTTTTGTGTGAAAACTAACAAATTAGCGTGGATTAGCCCTTTCTGCTTGCACGTTTGTTGATTTTTTTAATATTTCGATTTCGTATAAAGTTTGCGAAAATTTGGAATACCAATGCTTGTGTATTAGTTGCATTTAATATGAATCTTACGGAATAATTAGCGTTTTTATTTGCGTTTTTTTTATCATATTTCCTAAATTGGACTTAAATGATTATCATATGTCTAAGTTCTACCGAATTTATGAGGAAAATGTTAAGTCAATGATTATGCTTAACATCAGCAACTTTGTGAAACCCCGAATGGTGAGTCCGCAAATAACAGGGTTACACTGTACTTGATTTATTATAAATATACTACAACGCTCTAGTCGGTGCGACCCTAAAAAAGTCCTTGATTTTCACTTTCTGTTCTAAAAAGATACACTCTTTGAATATCCCCTTCTTTTAGAAAATACGCGTGTATTGTGAAAGAGTTCTTTATATGTGACATTAAGCAAATTTAAACCTCGTCTGATTAATTGAACATAATTGTAAGAGTGTTCGCTAATGGACCCGGATACCATAGTTCAATCCTCGGTCGAGTTATACGAAATACTTAAAAAGATGGTACTTTATGTCTCCTTGCTAAACACTTAGAATAATAACGTTAGCATCAAGGGTAAGTGGAGTACTCATGAGTAAATTTATGTAATAGCTAATTAAAAGGGAGCCTTACGGTTGTCCTCGACTATGGTCGACATCTTTAGTTTTTTTTACTCAAACCTAGTTAGAAATTACATGACTTTATTTAAGAATAACCGGTACCGTCAGTTTGGCAGTGAGAATCGATGCAAAGTAAATTTATTTAATATTATTGAAAGGTGTACTATCCTTTTATGCTTAAAACAGTAGGGTAAACTGGACCATCAAGCCACAATATAGAAAATAGTGCTGAAGAAGAGGAATTCCGAAATAACACAAACAATCCGTTCACCATAGCATTGCTCCCGATCCTCCTTGATTTTATGCTTGTCTTAAGTTATGTCGGGCCACTGAAAATTCAGTTGTTAATTGCGTAACCATTACATCACTAATGACTACATATGGCAAAGGAACACCCTTGAAATGTATACATTTGCTCTTGCACAAACATATGCAATAATGTACAGACCTCCCAACAATATTTGAAATTAATTTCGTTATATCTTACATTTCCTGCGTATTCAAATTTATCTACCGTTTTTATGATTAAATGTTTAATATATATATATATATATATATATATATATATATATATATATATATATATATATATATATATATATACATATATACATATATATATATATATATATATATATATATGTATATACGTACATGTTAAGTGTGTCCCAGAGCCTCAAAAATGCAATTCGAGCGTGGTATCTCCCTGACAGTAAAGGGATAGGGTTCGAGAGTCCAAACAGACGGTTCCCGAGTTCGATACAGGATACCTGATGAAGGCCGGAGGGCAGAACGGCCGAAATGTTGTGAGCATGGCAGCTAAGATGAAAAAGTCAGTCCGAACACTGAAAACCATAATGAAAACACCTCATCTCAGAAATACAGACAATTACTATGTTTTTGTATATATGCATGCATATGTTGAATAATGGGTATGTAGATTTGCTAGTACACCTTTTAGCACACGTGAATGAGTACGGTCACAATGATCTTGTCCGTGCGTGAAACAATAAAGTTTTCGAGTGTATTCCAGAGTAATCTCACACCAGGGTTAGATTTGACAGATATGATCAGTAAAGTGCATGATTCAGAACAATATGTGAAGAGGGTCCGACAGATGTGACGTTGCGTGGAACGAAAGCTAGTATAGACGGTTAGATTTTGAGTCAGACAAAAGTTGGAAGTTTAAGCAAACAGTCGCGTTACAAAATGTCTTAATAACAATAAAACAGTTTAGAATCGCACGCAGCGATGGGTGCTAATATATCTGGCTGGCTGGCTGACTGGCTGGCTGACTGGCTGGCTGGCTGACTGGCTGGCTGGCTGGCTGGCTATCTATCTATCTATCTATCTATCTATCTATCTATCTATCTATCTATCTATCTATCTATCTATCTCATAGTGGCTTAGGTTAATATAACTCTCTCTCTCCTACATATAGAAGTGTAAAATGTACTTGTGATTTTTTAGTATTTTTCTAGCAATTAAACTCGATTCCCAAACGATGGCTTCTTTTAATTCTTCTTGCTATACGCACACTGATGTTTTACTAACAACGACGAACGAACAACGGGTCCTAGCCGCAACTACAATCTGGAACGGGAGAGAACACGACGGCGCTAAGAAACTGACAATGAGAAGTTTAGGAGAAGCGACGAAGAAGTATACGACAAGAATTAGACGTAGCAACAAACAAAACAGCTACGAAAAAGTAAAAAAAAAAAAGCAATGGACAACGCAACGTATATGTACGAGGCCTGTCTAAAAAGTATCCGACCTTAAACCAGAAAAAATATTTCAAATACCTAACGAGGTTGGGACCTTACTCCCATTCAAAGTAGGCCCTTTTGTGCCTTCACAGACTTAGCCTACCGATCCATCCACTGCCGGAAACACAATTGGAAGTCTTCTTTTGGAATGGTGTTCATCTTCACCGTTGCTTTCCACATTATCTCTTCTTTAGTCTCAAAACAGGAACCTTTCAGTGGCGTCTTCAATTTTCGAAACAACCAGAAGTCGCAAGGAGCCTTGCCATTTTTATGGATCGTCCATGCAGCTGTACTATTACACACTTTTCTTTTCTTTTTATTTCTAGTTTCACTGCTTCCTGAATTGCTCATATTCATGGTGTCTTTTTCTGCGGTGATCAGTCTTTTTTTGTTGTGGGTTATGTATTTTTGCAATTCTTTTTTGTGTCTAACACAGAGCCTTTCATACTTACCAGTCCTCTTCCTCCTTTGCTCATTTGCACGTAGAGTCGGTCAGTATCATCTTCCACGTGTAGTGCATTGTGCATGGTCATTAGTTTCCATAGTCATCTAGTCAAGGTGACTAAGTCATTCTTTTGTCCAGTCCATGAATGGTGCAGAGTATCTTATTCGTGATACTGCCCAGGTGTTGATTCCTTTTTCTAGATTTCTACTATATCATTTCGTTTCTAATAGTTTTCTTTTTCTTCTCAGTGTTTCTTTTCCTATCTTCTCTTTTATTTCTGTAGATTTAATGGTCTCTGCTTCCAGAACTACCAAATATTTGTAGGTATCATGTTTACCCAGATCCCTATCCCCTATTGAGTGAGAAGTTTAATGCACTCCACTGTCTCTAGTTTCCCCTTTTTGATATCTAGCAGTGCGCACTTTTCCATTTCGAATTCCATTTGAATTTTCGGACTGTAGATTCTGATCGTGTATATCAGCTTTTTCAGTTCCTTTTTCGATTTTGCAAATAGCTTCAGTTCGTCCATCTATATGAAGTAATTTATTTGTTGTTCTGTGTCTGTAAACTTCTATACAGAATCACATTTTCGTAGTATGTAGCTAAGTGGCATCATGGTTATGATAAACAGTCGTGGTGATAGAGAGTCTCTTTGAAAGATATTCTAATCTCAATCAGGTGTTATCCACCACATGTTAGTTCTTGTCTCTGTGTTCCAATTTCTTTCTTAATAAGATCAATACTCTTGTGGGATATCTTGTACATTCTTAAGTATTTAATCAATGCTTGAGGGATTCTATCAGAGGCTTTTTTGTAGTCAATCTCTGCCATTGCAATGTTATTTTTTCTGCTTTGTACTTCCGTCAGGATCTTTTCATCTATGTATAACACGTCATACATCCATCTTTTTCCTTTCTAGCATCGTTTATGTTTCTAGGAAGTAGCTCACAATTGTTAAGGGAGTCGTAATTCTGTTCTCTCAGTGGTGTCGTAAGGATTTTCCACATGGTTGGTAAACATGTTGTGGGTCTGTAGTTATTTGAGATCGTTCCCTTTTCAGCGTCTTTTCCTTTGATTATCCGTTCGAATACGTCTCTTTTGTGGATAAATCTCAGTTTTTCCTCTAGCCTTTCATGTAGGGTCCTTATTATTATTAATTGATTAATTAATCAATTATTTATTATTATTATTATTGTTATAATTATTATTAATATTATTATTATTTGTGCTCACTAAGTGTTATCACATAGGTTATCGTCAGTGATTAATCACTGACGATAACTGATGGTGTTTCCTGGGTCTGGATGACAACAAGTCTTCAAAATTTTCAGTGCTCTCTACCTCTTTTGATAACCTTTTCAAATAACCTTTCACAACCCTTACTATTGATTTCTCGCTAGCAATGACCATTGGTCTTAACTGGGATTTTGGATGGCATTAAGCCTCTCTAAGGTCCCACTACTCTCCGAACTCTTCCAGTGGAGGTTTGGTTACTGCTCCCCTTCGATATTACCTCCTTGACCCTTTACGGTTATTTTATGTGGTTTAAGCCGATACTGATGCTTTTATCTGGGGGATGCTTTATAAGATTGTTTGTAATTTCAGTCCAATTGGGTTCAAGTTTTTTCTTCCTATGATTGAGTTTTGCTAAAGGAAAGAAAAACATAACAACATCAATGTTTGGTGCATTTTTGGTCAGGAAGCCGATATCTTCAGACAGCCTGCTCTGAAGCATCAGTTCCACTACTATTAAGAAAAGAATTACCCTTTCTTCAATGTAAAGATAATTTTAATTATCAGCTAAATATTATTTAAATAAATAAAAAGAATATGCACCTTGTATATTTATTCAACATTCAAGCAATCTAATTATTTCTAATACCGTATGAATAATTGTCAACAATATATTTTTCACATTTTAAATGTATTTACTTAAAATTGTATATAATTTGACTGCGGAACAATTAATTTTCAAATGGGTAAAGTAGACTTTTCTACTTTAGCGATAACAGATTTATCACCGATCAATCTGATCGGACGACATAATTTCTTTACGCAAGCACATGAACTCCCTTAGTGTACAAATATAAATATAAGTATTATTATCTATATAATAATACTATAGCGTGTGTATGTGTAAATCTCTCCTCAAATACGTTACGGACATTATCTATATAATAATACGATAGCGTGTGTATTCGTGTGTCACGCTTACATCAAAAGCTCTGCGCTTGCGTGCCGCACCTAGATTTGGAAAAGCATTAAAGTTACTAGATTTGGAAATGCATTCAAGTTACTAGATTTGGAAAAACATTCAAGTTACCTAATTTTCGTAATATTTCCAAATATTTCCCTTTGGCGCAACGGTTAGGGACGTATGATTTTGGCATCGAATGGGGGAGAAAGGTAGGGAGGGGACGACCGGTAAGACACATATTAATACGATAGCATGTGTGTTATTTTGTGTGTCACGTTTACATCAAAAGCACCGACCTTCCGAATATTTGTATACTACTCATGAATTGGAGCAAAATTTAATTTAATCTATAGTATTTACAAAGTATGGTTTAGTCGTCGAAATCAGAATTAGTCGATTGATCATAATTTCGTGTAATTTACACGAGTCCCGCTAGTTCTTTATTATTCTAGAAGTGAAGTGACTTATTATTTGGCCATGTTATGCACATACGTGTTTGCGGTGTGTACTGACACACTTATGCACATTTTATGTTGACGTCGAGAAAAGAAATCCACTCCTGAGAGGCGTTAATGAATATTAGAGAGTGGTTGTATCAACATACACTAAGAGTTTGCGAGGGGATTTCATAGATAGCTAAGAGAGAGATGGATTACTTTGCTATTAAATTAAAATTAGAACAATTAAAAACTACTTTAAAAAAAAACATAACTGAACCCCACACACATTTAGCATAATAATAGATTCTCAAAAACAACAATAGAACTATTTCTAATGACAAACTAGAACAGACGTAACCTGAGAAAGCTTTATTCGGCATAGAATGTCGTTACAATATTAGTGCTGATATTTATATTGTTTAGTAAAATCCGGAGAGTTCTCCAAAGGGGAGATAATTAAAAATAAAGAAAGTTATTCATAATTGTTCATTAAACTATTATCTACTATTTAAATAGAGATGTCTTTCCGTCTTCCAGTCACAATTTTTCCATGAGTCACACTTTTTGAAACGTAATGAATACGTAATTGCGAAATTGGAAAATATTGCATTACTAGTAAATAATAAATTCCCAATAAATTAAGCGGATGCCATGACCGAAAATTGAAACCTTGAGATCTTCAGTCTGAGGTTCTACGAACTGAGATATTTTGACTTTTTATATAAATAGAGCTTAAAACATTACCATAACAACAAAATTACAGATTTGACGTGGCATCATAGATTTATAATTTATATAATGTTTGCAGACATTATTTAAACATAAGCGATAATAAAAATAAACAAATGAATGGGTAAAAATTATCAATAGTGTTTGTAAATTAGTTTAATAGTTAAAAACAACTAATTTTGCTTTAACTACGTATTGGCGTTAAAAATAATTTAATATTTAATGTATACTAAAATTTGGGGCTGTTAGACCTATGATTTTGATTATTGTAAATGACTAAATAATGATTAAATTCTAAGTCCAGAAATAATAGTTTTCTAAAAATACGGCATTCTTTAAAAATTGATAGTGATGTTGTCACCTGCAGAGCACCGGACCGGCTGTCAGAATGATATCAGCCGACCGTGTAAAGAATGTTACACTGTACTTATTTAATCTATGCATCGTTGCTTCGGGCCAGATAAAAAGGCTCGAATTACAGATAAGAATCAACTCTTTTAGATTCTAAAAATAATATATACCTCTTCATTTGAAGACGAAAGAAGATAGCAATTTGCCATCTGCACTGTGAGTTTTTTATTTTCATTTCTAACAAAATATTATTTCGTCGGAAGTATTTTATTTCTTTTTCTTGCTAAAATTAACTTGAGACGAAGTAAAGATAAAGACTTTTTTAAACAGACCGACTGACATACAAAAAAACTCTCATAGATATACGATGTCGCATCCTCCTAAAAAAGGACCAATACACATCTGTTGACTATTTTCACTCTCTGAAATGTCAGTTTCGTTTTCAGGAGTAAGGTCACCTCACACAGGTTTATCATAAGCTGGTAGCGTCATTGTAAAGATAGCGGTGGGAATAACATGTCTAGATATATCTATTGCTTAATGGTTATGAATCCGGATCATGAATTTTACATGAAAGGTTCAAATCCTGTCTTATTAATGAATCTCACTCACATGACAAGATCGTTTGAAATGAATGTGTGAGCCAGGTTGGATAATGCACTTTAAGATTAGCTATTACGCGATTAGACTCTTGACCCGGGACATTTCACATAAATTGACGGCCGTTAACTCCTTGGAAAAGAGTATTATTATAGGATGATAGAATACGTTATAGATTGAACTTTAATTATCGTGTGGGTGTTTCCAGTCCACTTTTAGATTTCGCGTTGGATCTGCGGAAATCATTTAGAATCATACGATCAATCCGTGTTAAAAAGTTCTTATGTGCCCACTATCGCAACACCTCTACTATTTCTCTCTCCCTCTCTCTCTCTCTCTCGTTCTCTCACTCTATCTGTATATATATATATATATATATATATATATATATATATATATGTATACACACACATACACACACACACACACACACACACATATATATATATATATATATATATATATATATATATATATATATATATATATATATATATGAAAAAGCTACCCTTTCTCGGGCAGCAAAGTATCTATTAGTGTATAGTTAAAATGTAAGTTTTTACACAGAGAATTCCATGTCAGGAATAATTGCGAATTGAGATTTACCTTTGAAGATTGTAAACAATAGGTTTAACTACAAACTTTTAAAAATTTTATTTGCACCTTAAAAATTAGGTATTAAATTAGCTAATTTTTCAGAAGTTTCATTTAACCGAAAATGTAAAAACACCTAAACAAATCCAATGTTAAAACCTAAAAGAAAGAAAACATTTTTAAAGAAGTGGTGGGGAGCGTAGAGTTAATTAATTAATTAATTAATAATAATAATAATAATAATTAGGATGATGATGATGATAAGAAGAAGAAGAAGAAGGAGAAGAATATCGACAATGCTACTGCATTTATTTGATATAAATAGAGATTTTGTCCGTCTGTCCACCAGTCATCATTTTTTCAAACGTAACAAATATATTGCGAAATGTGTCACTTTTCGAAATATCAGAGATCTTAGCTTCTGTTAAAAATAATTAATTTCCAACAAATAAAGCGGACGGCATCACCGGAAATCGAAACCGTAACCTTGACATTTTCAGTGAAGTTCTACAAACTAATCAATTAGAACATACTTATAAATAACACTTACAAAATTACATGAAAAAATAATCATAGCTTTGGCGTGACGTCATAGATCAATGATTTATGTCATTTTTCAAGACATGAATTCAAACATAAGTGATGATAAAAAGGAAATAAATGGGTAAACATTATCAATAGCGTTTTAAATTATTTTGATAGTCCCAAACAAATTAATTTTCATTTAACTATGTATTGGCGTTAAAAACAATTTAATATTTAATATATACTAGAATGTGGGTCAGTAGAGTCCGTAATTATACTATAAGAACACAGGATTAAGAAATTAAATTTACCCCTTTCAAAAATCTACTAACATTTTAAGAAAACGGAATTCCCTTTTTCATTAAATGGCTTGTATTAATATTAAAAATAATATTAATATCGAAAAACTATTGCTTATATATAAAACACATAGGACAATCAAAATACGAATGAATAACATAAAATAATAATTTATTAGAAACTGCTTTAGAAGCAAGTATGCTAATTAAGCATACACACATTGTTCGGTGTATATACAATATTGTGAAATATTATGTTGTATCGTTGAATTAAATAAGTCTGATCTTTTTTCATTTTAATATACTTCAGATAAGTTGACAAAGCTTTCACATTGATATATATATATATATATATATATATATATATATATATATATATATATAAGTTAGCCATGCTGGTGACGGCTGTAAGCCAGAAACACGTGCCCATTGATTACTTTTATTTACGTATAAATATATATATATATATATATATATATATATATATATATATATATATATATATATATATATATATATATGTATTACTATTTAATGTATCTACATGAGATTTTATATGGAGATAACATTTTTTATATATAAATTTTCTAGTATTTACTTCAACAGTGCTCGATACGTAAGTAGAGCTAGGTAGTAAGTTATGAAAATATATTTATGGCAATTAAGCTACACAGAGGCTCCCGCGTTTCATTCCCGGTGGGAATCTTCAGGCTAAAATGCATTATACCCTGACGATTTTCCCCGGGGATGAAATGCGGGAGCCTCTGTGTAGCTTAATTGCCACAAATATATTTATATGTATATAGATGTAATCAGTCAACAGAATATCATAAGCGCACAAGTTGGAAAATAAGTATGATAATAGTGAATAAAAAACTAAGAATTAAGAAAATATAAATAAATATCCGTACAACTTAAAATATCGTGCCGAATCTATTGGACGATTTTAGAAGTACAGTAAATCACAATTTCAGTTTTTGTTTTTGTTTTTTGGGTATAGTCTGTAGGAAATTGTCGAGAACCATTCCCTTCTTCAAGCCTTCTATGAAGTGTGAACAGAGTTCTTGAAAATGATCAACTAAAATTAATAATATGTTTATTTATTATTTTCTTTATTCTCAGCTTTTTATTCACTATTATTATACTTCTTTTTCAACTTGTGCGCTTATGATTTTCTGTTGACTAATTACACCTATATATATATATATATATATACAAATATACATCTAATTATGAAGCAAATGTTGGCACGATATCTCCCTCTCTTTCCCTCTCTCTCTCTCTGTCTGTCTGTCTGTCTGTCTGTCTGTCTGTCTCTCTGTCTCTCTCTCTCTCTCTCTCTATATATATATATATATAGAGAGAGAGAGAGAGAAGCCGTGCATATTTAAAAGTTACATTCAATAAAATGCTAACCCCGTTAAAAACTACACCCAGTTGGATTACAAGCTGATCAACTTAAATTATATTCGTACTCCAATATCTTTCTATTGTTCGTACTATTGTATTGATACAAGCTAGTACATTTTCTCATTTCTTATTACGAACCCTACCAACTAAGCCCAATAGTATTAAACCATTTCCATTGAACATTGGACATGTGTAAAGAACAACATGCATCTTGGTTGGATCATGGTGATTATATACCCCAAAAGATTATATTTACTAGAATAGTCTATATATGAATATTGTCATCAGTACTTTGCTACCTACCAAACTGCCCACTAATGTTACGTATTATATCTGTAAAATTTCTACTTGCACAGCTAATTTGAATAGAAAGCATTTGAATTTGTAGCATACCGAAGTCCAATTAATAATTGGAATGCATTTATCTCTGATTTGAAATGTGCGCTCAATAAGAAGAATAGAAAGAACGAGAAAAGGAAGAAGAAGAAAAATAGAACGAACGAGAAAAGGAAGAAGAAGAAGAAGAAGAAGAAGAATGGTGATGTCAGCGAAGAAGAAGAAAAATGACCCTCAGGCAAATACTGACCACTCATTGATTCTCAATGTGACGTTATAACTCATTCACTAGACGGTCGTCCACTTCAATTATCTGGCAACCACTCATGGCTATCAACATAAGAGCCTAACAACTAGCTACTTAGAGTCCTTATATTTACTAATTACTGACTGAAAACCGCGTACAAGATTTGTCTGCCCGTTACCGTATTTCTCACCCACACACACTTCCGGTTGTCTTTTTAAGATCAAATACTTGTCTCTTAACTAAAAGACAACGGGAGTCCGTATCGACAAAGTTCAGAAACGCATGCTGCCCAGTTACATTGTTTACCTATAGAATTAATATTTACACATATTTACTAATAGTTAAAGTTAAGGTCTGCATCAGGGGAAGTTTCACCGGCTTCGCTTTCGTATAGCTCCACCTAAACGAATGTTAACCGTTTCTTAAACAACTCAGTAAAATTAGAATGACACTCAGTATATGACATACCCCCACGAAGTCCATCATTTTTTTAAATCACGAAAACAAAAATCGAAAATAATTCATGTTTACTATATTTGCAAAAGAATTAAGGACAAACATAAAAATATTAAAAACTGAAAGATCCAAAATGCTACTTGGATCAGCACGAACCTTTACATACAAAGGGAATGTTTTTCATCACAAAATGTAATAAAGAACTAGCAGAAAATCCGTTAAAATCAAGATATACTGTTACTAAACCTTATGTCTAGAATCTTTATTTCAATTATGATCAAAATCCCTTGAATTATTTTTATTTTAGAAAATGTCTAAAATTTAAGGCTGAAGTTTAAGAGGTTTTCGGAAGAAATAAAAATTCAGAGAATCTTGCTTAATGCGTGTCTTATGACTATGGATAACATTTCAATAGAAATGCATCCTCAACGTAGAGTACCTCTTTTTGGGGAAATGGATTTTCGTTATATTACAAACTGACATTGTGTCTAACCCTGCCATCGTAAAGTAATGACTAGTGAACAAAGGTAATGCAAATCTGAAATATTTGAATTTTTAAATGGTGGGTTATGCCCTCTAAAATATCTGTAACATACTCCAAATAAACTGAAATTTCGAAAATATTTATTAATTGATATTTAATACCTATTGTTGAAATTTCACAAGAATATGATGTATCTGAATTTTTATGAAGCCTTCCACCCTCATTTTATGCACTTGGAATAAAACTAAATTGAACAAAACATAGCCAACATAATGACCCCTTACACTTAACAGCTCTGTTTTAAAATCCATAATGATCGTTTTCTGTCTGTGATTGGATCCTTTACATAAAAATATATACACATATAGAAAATACCTAACTTTATATAAATAAAGATTGCTTACAAGTACATTATTGGGATATTTTAGCTGAGCTGTTTAATATAATATGAAGGTAGACGTACAATTTCTAAGACCATGTCGCCCCCTAAACAATCACATATTCCAAGTTTGTGTGTAGATTTCACTAAGTAGGCGCTCAGACTATAGAGAACATATCTATGTCATTGCGACAATAGCTTCAAAGCTATTGTGGTAATAGTATAGCTATTTTGGAGACAGATATTCAAATATATGTCTACAATTTGGGTTTTGATAACTTCAGATTACACGGTCACACTGTAAGAAAAAATAACTATGTCCTAGCGACAATAGCTTCAAAGCTATTGTGGCAATAGTATAGCTATTTTGTAGACAGATATTTGAATATCTGTCAACAATTTGGGTTTGGATAACTTCAGAGTACACAGTCATACTCTAGAGAAAATAACTATGTCATTGCGACAATAGCTTTGAATGTCTGTCTACGATTTGGGTTTGGATAACGTCAGAGTACACGGTCATACTCTAGAGAAAATAACTATGTCATTGCGACAATAGCTTTGAATGTCTGTCTACGATTTGGGTTTGGATAACTTCAGAGTACACGGTCATACTTTAGAGAAAATAACTATGTCATTGCGACAATAGCTTTGAATGTCTGTCTACGATTTGGGTTTGGATAACGTCAGAGTACACGGTCATACTCTAGAGAAAATAACTATGTCATTGCGACAATAGCTTTGAATGTCTGTCTACGATTTGGGTTTGGATAACTTCAGTCTGATTGTTACGCATAAGTTTGAAATAACTTTATCATCACAAATAAATGGTCGTATTTTCCTTGACCGGTGGTTTTACGTTAACGCCCATAAAGACATACACACATAAAACAAACCAAAAAATCCAGCTTCGCTCAATATGCATAAGAAATGAGCTCACAATTCGAATGCTTGGTATTATCTACCTCCTACAGCGGTAAGATGTGTCACAAGGTCGGGAAAGAAGGGTACTCTAGCCGTCAAAAATGCCTCAGCAGCCCCGTCAGCATTCCCCAGTAGAGGCGCATCAGGCGTTTAGCAATAAACTAACCCTCTTCTAAAAGGGTGATAATTTATTTAGGTTGGTGCAGTCTTCGGAAACATTCATTTCTATATTAAATGAAAATTACATCCCTCGGAGTGCACCACACGTTAGGCATGACGCCTGTTGTGGAATGAGGGAAATGTGGGGGGTCGGAGGCCTTTGTGACATTTAAACCCAGCGCCCGTCGGCATTCCCCGATAGCAATAAACAAACTCCTTCTCAAAGGGTAAGAAGGCAAAGCCTGGGAGAGTGGACCCCCTAGAACTTCACAGGACAGTACCTCAGATCGGCGGAATCAAGAAGACCCGAAGGCCAAAACGGTACCGGTCTGCAGAGTTAGCATCAATCGGAACAGATACTACACTCTCATCTTAGCCGAAAGGCCAATTTATTTATCTTTTGGATGATACATTTCTTTGAATTAAAAAATGGAAAATTACAAAAGATGTGGCACAAGGCCAGGGTGGGTAGGGGTCATGTGTCATTCTCTTGGTCTATTCTCTAAACTAGGTCCAGTCACCAAAATACCTCATTCACTCTTTAGGCAGGCTACCTAATATTAACCCCAATTTGTTATGACGTTTTTTATTTACAAATAAGTGGGTGTACAACGTTCATTGGCTGGTTGTGAGGGGTAGGAAAAAAATTTGTTAGTAAGGCCCTCCAAAATCTATCTAAGTGTGAGCTGCTCACTGTTTTCCGGTTTGTTTCAAGAGCCGAAAACAAGTGAGTCAGTTCCGACGGGGCAAAGCTCATTCGTGCTACTAGCTAAGAGACTTTGCTATCTGGGGTGGGGTCTGATAAGACCTTAGGTCTGCTTGCACCATGCCTAGGCAGAGAACACGTACTCAAACTTGGCACGTCAAAACACACACAAACTAGCGGTGTGTATCCACCTTCTTTTAAATAAAGCTGAGTGCAATCTCCTCCTATCACACCTGATTTTGACCTTAAGCTGATGTTTAAAGTGCGAAATCAGTTCGTAATCAGAAGGTGATTCACCCCCTTTCCCTATATCTATGCGTGGAGTCCACACTACAAGTCTAGCTACGGCTAGGATCATGAGAAACACCATTTGTTTCTTCCTGCACCACGGAGTCATCACATTGTAAACGACAGATGCTACGTCAAAGGGTACTGACTGGTCGGGAGTGATGCGAGCCGTCACCTCGTTCACATACTTCCAAAACTCACGCAATTTGATGCATTCAAAGAAGGCGTGCTCTGCCGTTTCTTCTTCGACGTCTGCATTTATGCAACGCAGACAGAAGGGGTTTTCTCCACAGTTAGTTTTGAAACGTCTGTACACGAGAGGCAGCACGTTCCGGACCAATCGCCAGGTCAGAGAAAACTCAGCGTTATTGAGATGACTCCGACCCGGCGCCCAACTCCACTGAGAGCGGATCTCCCCCTCCGACCGTCCAAGACGTTCCACAAGCGGATCCGAAGCGATCCCCGCCACTAACTCCCGATAAAGTGTCTTTCTAGAACGTGCGAGGTCGCTGGACCCCGGCAGTAGTTTGAGCGCAGCTCGGCATTCGTTGAAGAACTGCGTTTGCCACTTGGTTTGCATCTTCCTTCAACTAGGTGGTCAGGGATGAGGTTGGGAAAACGCCTTCTCAACCTCAGGGCCCCACGCAGACTCTTCTAACAAAGTACGGCTCAAGAATGCCAGTCTCTCGGCATGTTGATGACTTGCCAAGTCAGGCATTCCCAAAACCCCCTCGGTGAGACGTTGAGTACAGGCCTGTCTGCGGACTAACGGCTGTTTGCCCTGCCACAAAAGTGTGAAGAGCTGGCGCGTGAGTACCGCCAAGTGGACCGCGGACATGGGTAGTACAGCCAATCGGTAAAGGATGAGAGGAAAGACATACGTGGCGGACGCCTCAGCTCTACCTTTAAGGGGAAAGTCCCCTTCGAAGCCAAATCCTTACTGACGCTTCGACCTTTGACTTCACTTCCGACCAGTTCTTTTCAAGCTGGAGGCCCGGCCCGAACCACACGCCGAGGATCCGAACCGGGCCATCCGACCAGTTGAAAAGACCCGGCAGCGGTGCCATGCCGCTCCAGGCTGCCAACCTCAGGCCATTCGATTTGCTGATGTTGACTACGGCCCCTGTCACCTAGGCCAACCACAATTCGGATGCTTCCACATCCATATTGAATTACAAGAGATTAAGATTAAGTACTGAATTTTAGTTAACTGCAACACAATATTCGATAACAGCTAAATAGCTAAACTAATGAAAAATAGATAAAAAAAACATCAATTCTAAAATGGTATACCGATTTAAAAATACACGTTTTCTCCTTGAATGAAAAAATAAGTTAATGGTTAACATTGTGTGAAACTGGCTTAAGGTCAGTGTTCACTGTCGCACTAGCTTGTAGACGACAACTTCGACTGAGGATCATATCCGCTCCTTATATTTTCAAAAATAACAATTCTTAGATTGTTTGTGTGTAAACAATCTATGAGTCACTGCTTCCAGGCAATCTAGGAAAAAAAAAATTTTCTGTCAAGTGTCGTTGTACGCGTAATTAGATTAATCGTTTACTTTCTAATTGTTTACGGGCGTTATTAATAGTAGCAATCTGATCTATTCACCAAGGAAGAGGGCGAGTTAGATGACGATGAAGGGAAGCAATTTTCAATCTTCGTAACAGAGGAAGATGAGAGGTAAGTAAGTAACTATCTAATTGCATTTCTGCATCTGTATCCGATATATCGTAGTGACTTTGAATCAGTCAAGGTTTCGTATCTCACATCTTTTTCTAGACACCGCCTGGTGTACTTTGCACCAACCAATTAGCTTTACAAAACCGCTAAACCGATCAAACATAGAAACAAAAAAATCATGAATTCTTTAAGAGTGCACTTATTTAAAATATAATGTGATCAGCTTGCATAGAAAATAAGTTGATGATATTTATTTACTCCTTCGCTAGGAGTTAGGCACAAGGCCAGTTTTATCTTACTCCCACAAGTAAGATATGACCACAGCTTGGGTCGAGTAAGTGGGGTTAAAAGCCAGCGCTCGAGAGGTGAGCACTCTGGCCATTTAAAAATTGCCTGGGCAGCCCCGTCGGCATTCTCCGGTAGGGGCGCCTCAGGCAGTAAGCAATAAACTTACTCCTCCCCAAAGAGGGGAGGCGAAGCCTGGGAGGGTGGACCTCCTAGAACTGCACAGGACAGGCGTGCAGTATCCATCGGAACAGATACTACACTTTGATCCCAGCCAAAAAAAGTTGATGATAAACATTGTGAGAAATTGGCTGACGACTATTGTTTACGTCGCCCTAGATTACAGACGATAACCTCGGCTGATGATCGTTTCCGGCTTTCCTCTTTCTAATCTTCTGAAAAATAACACCTTTTATTGTATTTATGGGGATACATTTCACGACAAACTACTTTCGGGCAATTTAAGAAAAAAACACTTTTAACCGTTAAGTGTCTTTGTGTGCGTAATTAACTTTATTGTTAATTTTTTAATGTGTTATTAATACTAATAACATTATACATTCGTTGAGGAGAACAAAGAGTAAGCCGAGGGTGAAAGAAAGCGATTTATCATCGTAGTAATATTATCTATTCGTTGTGAAGCAGAAAGAAAAGGAGTAAGTGACTGTCTAATTTAAACTTTGCTGTCCTATCCGATGTATCTCGGTGACGTTCTACCAAGTTTTTGTATCTATCTAATGTCATTTTCAGAATGTTTAAGTGTTCTCTTGCAATACTCAATGTGTCATACATAACAGGACAATCGTGTGGCAGCCTCTTAGCGCTGTCTTCCACTATTTGTTAAAATCACCCTTATCCTATATCACGTGGTTCATTCTAGCCAATCAAAATTTTGTATGTATTTATTTTTTTTTGTTTAGCGACCCATGGTCTTGAATAGTCGCGTACGATGAAATAATCTTTGAACTTCAGTATTGAGAACATAAACTGACATAGTTATCTTTTATACTTAAGTCCACGCAAAACAAGGCACAATGCCACAGATACGTAGGGGACTACTGTGAATAAGGGGAATCCTACATGGAGAGATTTGCAGCTAGATGCTTGTTCACATTAGATTTAAATGTCTACATGTTAGTACGGTCAGGGAAACAGAAAGCAGGAAGGGAATTCCGAAGATTAGTGGTAGAAAGCGCTCCGTGATCTGGGGATTATTGCAGTGAAAGGGTAGGATCTTGTTGATTGACAGGTTTATCGGGGGTATTTACGTAGAAGGGTCACCAGTGCAGTAAATTCTTTGGGCAAATTCTATTAAAGTACTTGTAAAACAGGCACAGTGGTGCAACATTGAGGTGATTGGACAGAGGCTGGAGCATGGTGATGGGTCTATTATATTAGAGATTTTTTTTCTGGACCAACAATACTCTATATTACTTATTTGGTTTGGTTCAAGCTAGAGAGAGGCTTGTTCTCTTCGATGTCGTAGAGAAAAAGCTTCGCTTTACTTTTCCCTACGTTTATTCCCTTTCCTATTTTATGCGTGCAAACCTGTAATTGTTTGCTAATTTAAATCGTCTTGATACACGTTATATGACATAATCACTTCGACACACCGGCTCCCGTTAGACCACCGAAGTTAAGCGACATTGAGCCTGCCCAATACTAAAATGGGTGACAATTTGGGACTAGCACGTGCTGTATGTGCGCTCTGCTTATCTTAGCATTGTTTCCAGTCGTCCTGGAGAGAGCATAGGCTCCACCAGGTGCTATCATGCCTACTAAAAAGTTATGAAAGATAGAGTATCCGCATGACTTCTCGATGCTGTCACTTGACGTTATGGATGGATGGACAGATGAATGGTACACGTTCTGGAAGCTGCCTCAATCGTCAACCTCATTTCTGTCACTCTTTTGTTTCATACCTGCGTCAGCCAATCTGGCACAAAGCTGATAGATTCAAACCCTACCACCGACGTCGACATTTCATAACGATGATAACGTTTGCATTTCTTTTTCCGTACGCTCCTATATAACAGCACCTCTTTGATTCAAATTACCGATTCCCTAAGTCCGTAGCATCAATTATTTCGTCACTTTCAATTCGTTATGTAGAATAGAAAAAAAATTAGCCTCCAGCTGTCTTTCTCTGATCGAAACATTGGGAACAAATAGTCTATTTGGCTTTCGAATATTTCTAAATGTTATTAAAATATCAAGCAATGTTTCAAGAGTGAGACTATATTTTCATTTTCTTAACACACGCAGCAACGTAATCTCATATGCCATCAATTTAAACTTCGACTCTTTATGTCACCGGACAGATTTCTATCATAAAGAGAATAATATGTCCCTAGTAAGAAGGATGAAAAATGTATATTACTTATGAATAAAACGTCTTGCGTCAAAAATTCAAGTTTTCTTTAAATAAATAAAAATGTTATTAAAAAAAAATCACATTGTATTATTGGCTTTCCAAATTTTCTAAATTTTATTTAATACTATGCAGTGATTCTGTTATGGTACCTACCTTACGGACTACATGAACTCTTCCGCTTCACTATAAATACTGGGAGCATATGCCTCTCGATGTTGCATCCACCCAATCCTGCTCAGTCTCTCATTAACTTCGGTTGATTGAGGACGTCGGGATGGAGTAATACCAGTCGAGGATTCGTTCTCGACAATCAGTCCGGCAGGAATTGGGCCATTTACTTGGCCTTTTATCTGCCGGGCTGAGGTATATTGTCCTGGGTTTTCCTAGGAGGTGCACCCTCCCAGGCCTTGCCTTCCCTCTTTGGGGAGGGGTAAGTTTATTGCTTTCTGCCTGAGGCGCCCTTACCGGGGAATGCCGACGGGGTTGCCCAGGCTATTTTTGATAGGCCAGAGTGCTCCTTCTTTAGGGGCGCTGGCTGGCTTGATCTCCCCACTTTCCGACCTTGTGTCACATATTGCTTTGTGGGAAGCGATTAAATACCTGCACCCACCCAATCCTGTTCAGTCTCTCATTAACTTCGGTTGATTGAGGACGTCGGGATGGAGTAATACCAGTCGAGGATTCGTTCTCGACAATCAGTCCGGCAGGAATTGGGCCATTTACTTGGCCTTTTATCTGCCGGGCTGAGGTATATTGTCCTGGGTTTTCCTAGGAGGTGCACCCTCCCAGGCCTTGCCTTCCCTCTTTGGGGAGGGGTAAGTTTATTGCTTTCTGCCTGAGGCGCCCTTACCGGGGAATGCCGACGGGGTTGCCCAGGCTATTTTTGATAGGCCAGAGTGCTCCTTCTTTAGGGGCGCTGGCTGGCTTGATCTCCCCACTTTCCGACCTTGTGTCACATATTGCTTTGTGGGAAGCGATTAAATACCTGCATCCACCCAATCCTGTTCAGTCTCTCATTAACTTCGGTTGATTGAGGACGTCGGGATGGGGTAATACCAGTCGAGGATTCGTTCTCGACAATCAGTCCGGCAAAAATTGGGATTTTTATCTGCCGGGCTGAGGTATATTGTCCTGGGTTTTTTTTATTTTTGATAGGCCAGAGTGCTCCTTGTTTAGGGGCGCTGGCTTGATATCCCCACTTTCCGACCTTGTGTCACATATTCTTGCGGTGGGAGGGAATTAAATACCTGCATCCGCCCCATCCCGTTCAGTCTCTCATTAACTTCGGTTGATTGAGGACGTCGGGATGGGGTAATATTAGTCGAGGATTCGTTCTCGACAATCAGTTCGGCAGGAACTGGGCCATTTCGGTGGCCTTTTATCTGCCGGTCTTAGGTATACTGTCCTGGATTGTCCTAAGACGTGCACCCTCCCAGGCTTGCCTCCCCTCTTTGGGGTGGAGTAAGTTTATCGCTTACTGCCTGAGGCGCCCTGACCGGGGAATGCTGACGGGGCTGCCCAGGCTATTTTTGCTAGGCCAAAATGCTCCTTGTTTAGGGACGCTGTCTTGACTCTTCCTCCACTTTCTGACCTTGTGTCACATATTCTTGCAGTGGGAAATAATTAAACACCTGTATCTACCCTAGTCCGACGGATACTTGTCCATTTCGGTGGCCTTTTATTAGTCGGGCTGAGGTATTTTTCCTTGGTGGTTATAGGAGGTCCACCTTCCCAGACATTACCTTCCATTCTTTGGAGTGGAGTAAGCTCATTGCGTACTGATCGAGGCGCCCTGACTGGGGAATACCGACAGCACTGCCCAGGTAACTTTTAAAAGCTCTAGTACTATTCTCTAGGGGCGCTGGCTTTGTGCCACATCTTCCTGTGGTGGGACTTCATACTTGGAACTACTCCAGTGTAATACTGGAAGTCAGACAAACGTTCAACCACTTTCTTTATATGCTGTATTTATACTTTCTTCAATATACTTTGTTTCACTTAATCCCGAGTTCGTGTCTTCTTTCCGAACCCATTACAGGTCCACAACAATTTCAAGAATGGAACTATATTTTCACGATGGGAACAGATGTTTACTTTTGTTAATGTCAACTTATACCGAATTACACCGATAACAACAATCTTTTGCGTCGACAAAAGTCTCAAAAGTCGACTTGTGAATTCAAAGAACTGCAGATTAATTGAGACCAACACCTGATACATTGTAGACAATTCTGCGATTGTTTTGTTTATCTGCAAGCCTGATAACAGATCGTAATTAAGATGAGGAGACGTCTGCGCGTTTGAGGTCAACGAAATTAGCACAATTCATTGCGAGATGAATGATAATGACCGTTGTTTTACTATACGTTCATTAGTTGACACATACGATTTTACTCAAGTGGAAAATTGTAAGAATATACAAGCCGCGCATGCGTGGTCCTCCTCTGTATGTGACTCGATGTGGCGAGTGTAAAATGCAATAAATTTGGGAAATTTGGGGCATTTTTGACCTCCAATGTTACCCCATGGGGGTGCGAACTAGAATTTTTCTGATGTCAATGATGCTCATTTTATATCCAGAACAATTGCCTCTACATTTTGGCCAAGTTTCAGAAAAATTGAATGGATGGATCAAACGTTATGGAAGAAAATGGTCATTTTTTGCCATTTTGGGGGCTTTTGACCCCCTGGGGGGCTAACCAGATTGTTTTTCAAAAATCGGAGATTGTCACTTTCTAACCTGACCAAAGTTACAACTTCATGCAAAATTTCAGAGAAATTCAATCGATGGTTGGGGAGAAAAATCCGGACGGACGGACGAACGGACGGACATGCCTCAAAACATAAGTCCCCCGATTTATAAAATCGGGGGACCAATAACTGTAACATCTAAATATATACATTCTCATGATTACCTGGTTTTAGGGAAAGAGGAGGAGTTGTATATAAATTTAACGAGGGTGGAGGTAGGTATAACTTCCTTTATTGATCTAGTTTTCAAGCCTAAATAGAACTTATTAAAAAACATGAAATACAACTTTTAGGTTGCACCATCGACTAGTCTCTCCCCCACTACCCACCAAGCTCCATATCCTGTCCCATCGCTGCAATGTTGCATCCCGGTGCTTTTTATTATAAGTACTTTAATGAAATGTGCTCCGATGAACTTGCTACTTTAGTACCTCCTCGAGATACACCCGACTAACTTGACAATCAGTCATATCCCATCCATTCACTGTTGAAGTCGGAAGATACTGTATACTTTTCTTCTCTAATAGCTTCTTTCCGCGAACTGCCTACCTTTGGAATTTCTTATTTGATCCCTGTTTTCTTTGACCATATCGACATGCAGAAATTTAAATGTAATGTTAACAAACATTTCGCAGGAAAAATCCTCACTTAGTATTCTCACTCTTAATTTATGGCAACTAATGCATAAATAAAAATGTCGAATAAATGAAAGTACACAAAATAAATAAATAAATAATCCGACAATTTAACTGTTATTTACATTATTTCTATTTTCCACAACAGAGTTATTGTGGTTTTGAACGTTTCGACCGCTTTCCTCTACGGTATTTTCCAAGATTAATTTCATTGTAACCACTTGCTCCCATTCCGCGTTTTACGCCTTTTCGAAATCGCCTATCAGTTAATTGTTCTCAACGTCCCACGTCAGAAAATGAATTTACAAAGTTTAAGTGAAACATTTAAACTTTGTTAATTCATTGTAATATACAGGGTGTTTCAAAAGTCTTGGGAACATAACGATTTTTAATAACTCAAAAACTATTAGGAGTTGAAAAATGAAATTGGTACCGTTGGAAAGGTTAAAGTTTCAAGTTTTGTGGGGAATCTTCAAAGTTGCTCAATATGAGTACCATTCGTCACACGGCAGACATCTAGTCGATAGTCCATTTCCTGCCAAACGCGTTCCAGCATCTTGACGTCAATGGTTCCCACAACTGCCGTTACTCGAGCCTTTAGTTCGTCAATATCTCTTGGAAGGGGCGGCACATAGACTTGTTGCTTGACAAAGCCCCAAAGGAAAAAGTCACACGGGGTAAGATCTGGAGACCTAGGAGGCCAGGGCATGAGAACGTCATCACCTCGCCCAGATCTCCCAATCCATCTACCAGGCAGCCTTGTGTTAAGAAACTGCCTTACTCTAAGACTCCAGTGTTGTAGTGCACCATCTTGTTGAAAAATGAAGTCATCAGATTCTGCTTGTTCCATCTGAGCCATTAACCAGTCTTCCAGCATGTTGAGATAGGATTCACCAGTGATAGTTGCCTCTTCAAAGAAGAACGGTCCATAGACACCTTTCTTGGAAATTGCACAAAACACGTTCACTTTTGGTGAATCTCGCTCGTGCTCAAGAAGTTCATGAGGATTCTCAGTACCCCATATGCGAGTGTTATGCTTGTTAACTTTGCCATTCAGATGGAAGGTCGCCTCATCGCTAAAAACAAGCCGGTCATCAAAGCCGTTATCTTCCAACTTCTCTTGCATTGCAATGCAAAAGTCACGGCGAAGTGGCTTATCAGTGTCCTTCAACTTTTGGACCAACTTGAGCTTGTAAGGTACCATTTGCAGTCGTTTCCTTAAGACACGCCAGACAGTTGCTGGAGCAAGCTGAAGTTCCCTGCTGGCTCTTCTCACTGATTTACGGGGGCTCCGCTGAAAGGCTGTCCGAACTTGCTAAACTGCATCTTCTGAAGTTGAAGGGCGACCTGTTCGCTTACTTGGGCACAAACACCCATCTTTCACAAATTTAGCATGCCATCTGACAATGGATTTCCTTTCAGGGGCTTCTTTTTTAAATTTTCTGCGAAATGCACGCTGAACACATGTCCACGATTCAGTCTTTGCAAATTGGAGGACGCAAAATGCCTTGTCTTGTTAAGAGAACGCCATTACTGCACCTGGAAAGATAACACGAAAATCATTAGTATGACCAAAAACTTGATTAAGCAAGCTTTAAAATGGCACCAGTTTCATTTTTCTACCTGGAATAGTTCATGAGATATACGCATTTGTAATGTTCCCAAGACTTTTGAAACACCCTGTACATCTATTATTATACTAACTCAGAGTTAATCAACGTTTTTTTTCCGTAAGGTTTATTTTCTATATACCAAAATAACAAAATCTGCGATTGTGTTATGTTTGCAAACACCGTTCTAATTGATCTAATAAGTCGTAATTTATAATTAACTGATCACATCACCCATCTCTATCTTAGCTATAAATTCACCCCAAAAAGCAGTCTGCACGTGATAATAATCAATAAGAAAAGAGAAAAAACCTAACAAACCGTAAATTTTGCCGTCACAGCATATCACAGGGTGAAGTAAATGGCGACAATAAAACCAACCAAATACATGGAACTTAACAGAGAAAAAAAAAGGTATCATGAACAAAGTCATTATAATACCAATAATTCTAAGAACACAAGGAATAATCCCGAAATATTCTGGAAAACTCACTAGAAGAAATTTGAACCAAATGTAATATTGAGATCATACCACTCATTGGAAAATGGAATTATATATACAATTAACGGTGGGTGCTGTTCTTTAAAATATCGATCTCACTTATTAGCAAAGATGAAATACAGCCTTTAGGTTTAAATGTCAAACACATGAAAGCACACGAAATACATAAAATAATCCGACAATATTTCTGAGAGGAGGTGTTATATATATATATATATATATATATATATATATATATATATATATATATATATATAAATTTGAAGATGAGATGAATTAGATGCACATTTCGGTTGTGTACATAATAGTCTATTTCGACCTTATTTTGGTCTCCTCAGATGTACCTTCAACACGATTCCGTGTCGGAATCGTGTTGAAGGTACATCCGAGGAGACCAAAATAAGGTCGAAATAGACTATTATGTACACAACCGAAATGTGCATCTAATTCATCTCATCTTCAAATTTATACTTGCTCTGCTCAATTGGACATCTAGCTCTCTTATTCGGATTCCTACCGAAACCATTCTAACCAGTATACTATATATATATATATACATATATATATATATATATATATATATATATATATATATATATATATATATATATATATATATATATACATATATATATATATATATATATATATATATATATATATATATATATATATATATTCTGATGCATGTTTGGTTAAACAGTAGCGACCGCTTCTGTTTATTTATTTTTTAATTCGTTTTTTTGATTCGTCGCACGACCGATTTGGTATTGTCGTCCATGTATAAAAATCGCCATATTGTCGCGAACGTTTTCGACCGACGTCGGTCATCTTCAGGCGGATGAATGAGTATGCACAATAAAAGATTGGTGAATTTATTAAGAAGAAGTAAATAAACCTAGTATCAACCATGCCTGTTATGAGGGGGGGCGAAGGTATGTTGAAGTGTTGTTGAAGTTGTATTTAAATATTTAAAAACGTCTTAATAAATTCACCAATCTTTTATTCATCAATGGAGTTATTGTCGCTTCGATAACGTTTCGTTCGATTTACCCTACGGCCTGTTCGAAGATTAATTTAATTGGAACCACTTATTACGCGTTTTATACTTTTTCTACATATCGTATCAGTTAAGTGTTCTTCAATGTCCTTCTATCATGAAATAAATTCACGACTTTTAAGTGTAATTCATTCTCATATAAATGTATTTTTTTTTTTACTAAATGTGAGTTGATCAACACTTTTTTCCGTAAGGCTTTTTCCTATATACTTTAATATTAAATAACATATGCTAAAAAGATACCTTATTTCTGGGATTGCGTTACGTTTGTAAAAATCCGTTTAAATTGTTCTACTAAACCGTAATTCATAATCAACTGAACAAATCGCCCATCTTTCCCTAAGCTATAAATTCATCCAAGCAAGGAGACTGGATGTGATAATAATATATAAGAAGAAAAAAATGATAAATTGTAGATTTCGCTGTCCCAACAGTTAACACGAACACGCTAGATAACTGAAAGGAATATGTTACATGCAGAAAGTCACTAAAATACCAAGAACAGTCTCGAAAAATGTGTAAAAATCACTAGGGGAAATTAGAATCAATGGAAACATTGAAACCATAACACTCACGGCAATGATGAAGACAGCTTAAATCGTAAGGGAAAACTGCAATGTGGAAACCAACCCACATAACTAACGAATGCTAACCAGCCCAAGTGTTAGATAATGCCCCTATGGGAATGGACGTATCTGTTGGAGATCGGGTTTGACTTGCGCGAATTAACGCGGGGCAGTCGAATGCAGAACAGGGCTTGTTCTCACATTCGGAGCTGGCAGACGTGACAAGGTTACGTGTGACGAGACCTCAGATCAAGGGTCAGTCTACACCTGCGAGAGACTCTGTGACTTCGCGGGCCTGGCGTGGGAAACAAAGGGATCTGTGACGTCACTCGTTCTCGTGAGAAGCGAGTTTGTAAGCAGTCTGATTCGGAGAGCGAACTGAGAGGACATGCCATTCACAATGTAAAAATAAGGAATATTTCCCTTCAGGGAAGACAAGCGCGAGAATCATTTCCCCCCTCACTATGAATAGTTAAGAAAACATTAATAACTAACTACGATAAAGTAGGATTTGCTCCCTTAGTCTCTCTCGGTGTGGTGAATTTCCCCCAGATGAAATAACAACGCTTCAATAAATGAATTAAATTCAACAGAAGAGTTTGTCTTCGGAGTGCAGAACATGGCTTTTATTGCAGATAACAGACGATGACAGAGAAGAAAGAATTCATCCACTGGACGACCAAGCACTGGACGACACGACCAACCCTCTACAAGCGAGGGAGAAAAACAAGGTATGCAACACAAGTTAAGTTGAAAAAAAAAAACTAAAACAGAAATATAAATAGAAAATCATAAAAGCCAAATGGAACTGAAACTGCTATGAATATAATAAACTGATATCAACCCTTATAAAAAACACACACACACGCCAAACATTGATGTTATTTATCCCTCCGCTTTGCAAAACTCAATCATGTTCTGCAAAGCTAAAAACAACACATTTACCTCTAAAAAACAAAATAAATTAAACACCATAAATAAATATTTGAAGATATAAGTAACTTGAAGCATATTTCTTTTTACCAAAATGATACATATCCTGCATGAAATAACCCGAAAAAGATTGATATGCCGTAAAATAAAAACAACCAAACCAAACACGATGTATAAATATTTAAAAGTATAAAGAACCTCAAGCATAAAACCTTTACCGAAATGATTGGATTCGGCATTAAATCACCCGAAAAGGGTTGATATGCCATAAAGCAAAACCACCACTGTTAAAAAGACAAAATGAAAATACAAATCAAATACAGGAAAAAAAAACATGACAAAACGAGAGATTTCACCGGTTTCGTTCGGATCAACGAACGCCTTCTGGAAATGTTTATCCGCACAAAACCAGGAAAATCACCTGTTTTTTTCATGGATTTTCCTGATTTGATTTGTTTTTCCGTTTGTCTTTTTCACAAACCCTGTCTGTACAGCATTTCATTTTATGATATGTCGTGCATTTTATGTTCATATATATATATATATATATATATATATATATATATATATATATATATATATATATATATATATATATATTTACATATATATATATTCATATATATATATTTATATATATATATATATATATATATTCATATATATATATATATAACATCAGGTTGAAAAATGTATTTGTGAACTCAATTACAAATGTTGAATGATTGTTTCGCCCCCAAAGAGGATCGAGTTTCAAAGGCAAAATGGTGCCGTTTGGTTGCTGTCTATGTTTGAAGATTTGAGAACAATTCCTGTGTGACTTTTTGACGAAGCATGATATTCAACTTAGATAAAGAGTTTGGGGGTGAAATATACATGGCCGTAGCGGCGGTGATTTGTTAAGAATCACCGTGTCTAGGGCACAGCATATGGACCGCTACCTAGAACCTTCCCTGAGTTTTAGTCAGGTACCTATTTACCGCTGGGTGGACAGAGGGAGTTTTCAGACCCGAAAATCCGCCGTGAGTGGGATCGAACCCGGGTCGTCCAGCCTAAAGACAAGTGCTATAGCCACTCATCCACAGGCCCTCCCTGTATATATCCATGTATATATATATATTCATATATATATTCATATATTTATATATCTATATATATATATATGCATGTATTAATTTCTTTCAAGTCTATAGATTTTTCTATTTATCCATTTGTGTCTATTCGTTTTCATTGCTCTCACTTCATATTTATGTCGTTATCAACAGACCGATTTTGTATGTAATATGACCTGCATAAAAGTCAACTGAAATATGAGAAACACAGAGTTATCTTATAAATAATCTTTACTTGTTGTTTCCTAGTTCTCCGCCTCAGTTCATCTCTGCATTTCCCTCTCCCAAGAGACCGGTGTCCCGACGTTGATTGCATCATAGCTAAAACTGTGTCTTTGGAGACAGACATATTTGCTTAAAGAACGCATCGTTCTCCATTTACCAATTGTCAGAATAGCACTCACATGTATATTTCACCCCCAAACTCTTTATCCAAGTTGAATATCATGCTTCGTCAAAAAGTCACACAGGAATTGTTCTCAAATCTTCAAACATAGACAGCAACCAAACGGCACCATTTTGCCTTTGAAACTCGATCCTCTTTGGGGGCGAAACAATCATTCAACATTTGTAATTGAGTTCACAAATACATTTTTCAACCTGATGTTACAAATAGAAACTTCGAAAAAGGTAAATAGGTGTACATGAGTAGTAGTAGTAGTAGTAGTAGTAGTAGTAGTAGTAGTTATAGTAGTAATGGCTGTTATTGGGGGTTTATTTACTTTTTTATGGAAATCGCCTCAGACAACAGACTCAGGAGCTTTTTTAGCTCCTCAACAAATATGATTATCGAAAAGACAGGAGACGCAGATTAGCCTTAGTTGTGAAAATACACAGGCTATAGGTAGGCGAAAAACAGTCAGCATGAAGGGAGTTCCATAAGGCTGCGATTCTTGGGAAGAAGCTACTGGAATAGGGGGCTATATTACAATGCGGTATAAAAACAGCGAATTGATAGAGACCACTAGACCAACGAGTCAAACGAGCTAGGCATAAGAAGCGGGGAATAGATGACACTATTCTGAAGAACATGTGCCATAATAGTATTTATAGAAAAGACTCAGACTAGCAACATCACGTCTGTGAGAGAGAGAGGGTGCAGAGATAAAGAAAGGGTAAGGCCAATCAAATTGCAGACACGTTTCTGCACCTTATCAAAGACCTTGAAATGATTTAGAGATTCACCAGCCAAAATATGGCAACA
This sequence comes from Sepiola atlantica, assembly GCA_963556195.1. Taxonomy (NCBI): domain Eukaryota; kingdom Metazoa; phylum Mollusca; class Cephalopoda; order Sepiida; family Sepiolidae; genus Sepiola; species Sepiola atlantica. The sequence goes on from OY744519.1 coordinate 187,822,821, forward strand.
TATGTGTATTGGTAGATATAGAGAACAGCTTTAGGTGTGAGAAAGTGTGAGAAAGTGTTTGGAGCAATAGAGAGAATCGACTTTACGAGAAGCAGAAAAAGAAATGGACTCTAATAAAGATTAAATGAGAAAGATAGACCAAGAAGTTTCAGAGTCGATTTCTCCTCAAGAGCAGAGCAATCCATGAGAATCTCAGGAAGAAAATGGACACACCTACGATTGAAAGACACGAGCTGAGTCTTACTTGGATTAAATGAAACAAACCATTTCGAACCCAAATCCACAACTGAACCCAGGTCAACTTTTAGATCAGCTGCATATTGCGACTGATCCGAGGGAGATGGGCGAGTAGCATATCACGGCATTTCAACCCTCGTTTGGCCATGTGATGCAGAACCTGCCGGTGGCGGTGTTTTACTAGAAAACTCGCAACCTGTGTATGAAAGACTCGAATCAAATCAGTCCTATTGCACCACTTTCACATATGGATGTTGGCAACCTTCACGTGGTCCTTTTCTGTAAGTACGTGTTTCTGAACAGAATCCTAGAAATTAATCGTAAAAACAGAATAAAACCGGTCAAAAAATCGTCGTACTATCTGGTTCATTCTATCTGATTCACACGAATTTTCATTTACTGTGTCCGTGGAGTTACTCATTTATAAAGTCACGTGACAAAATGACTCTGATTTCCGAAAACATAGAATATTGTGTCGCTCAGTTTCCAAATTATGTAATCATACAACTGCTGATAACCCTTTGACAGCAGTATCATCCATTTTTTTTACAATGATCAGTTACAATCTATTGAATCTTGCAATATAAATCTATGTATGTCTTGAAATTGCCAAGTTTGGCCTATAGAAGAATACGTGGGGACATGATTGAGTGCTATAAATTGCTCTCTGGAAAATATGATTTCAATGCTGATAAATTATTGACTAGAAAAAATACGAGAGTGGGAAACAGGGGGCACAGTCAGATGCTTTACAAGAAACAGGCACGTTTGAACCTGAAAAAATATTCATTCAGCCATCGCTGTTTTGATTTGTGGAACAGATTGCCATCAAGTGTAATTGAAGCCGAAACTGTAAAGATATTTGAGAAGCGGTTGGATAAGTTCTGGATTGACCAAGGAATCAAATTAAACTATAAGGATGCTGTCGTCACTGGACGCATACAAAGATGAAGACAAGGAGCTGGTGCCACAGGACGACTCATGTCCTTCTACCAGAATTCATCTATGTTTCTATGTTTCTATGATGATGCGTACATTATATTGTAATGGTATTGGTTAAATTGAATGAATATATTTTACATGTAGGAATCGCTCCGGAGCGAACCAGGTCAATTTTTTTAATCATCGCTTGCTGACAAATGCGCACACAGACGAGGCAGAAAATCAATTCATCGAGATGTGGCGTCAGATGAGCAACGGAGATTAGAAATGAAAACAGATTGTAGTAATCCAAATGATTCGTAAGAGAATCGGACAAAAAGAGACCCAGAAGAACAAGTCGCCATCCCACATTTGGTAAATTATGGGCGTGACAATGTCAAACATTCATGTCGCCTATTGTGCAAAATATGTAATGAAATCCATCGATTGTTTGGAATATATCTTGTATTTGCTTTTTTTGCAAAAAAAGTATATTTCGCATATTTCTTATTGAAACAATCACAACACTATGTGAGAAACACGCAATGAAACGACGTTTTATGTTATGTTGAACTGAAATGTAAAGTAGGCCGAAAAATATAGTCCCCATCTTTATAAACGCCGAGAATGGGTTTACCTAAAAAGATAAGGAACTCAACTTTATAACCTTATACTTTAACTAGAAAGTCATGAACTTCAGTTATCGTTCTTTCTTAGATGGATTTTTTCTAGATTTAAAAAAAATAAAGATGGCGACTATATTTTTCCGATCTAGTTTTTATTACGGTGTTTCACATGTACGATTTAGATTGTAAGTTAGTGATTTTTAGTGTTATTTAAAAAAAATTAAAACATCGTTTAAGTTTAAGTAAAAGGAAGTTTATTTTTTTCAGAATAATGCCGAAACCCGATTTACGATAAATAATACACGTGACTAAAATAAGCATTATCTAGGTAAGCAATCCGAACTATATGAAGATAAATTTTCGTGGGAAGGGAAAATGTATTCATTTAATTCCGAGGATAACGATTTTTTTAATAACTTGCATAACACACAATGAGATGACGTTTTGTAGTGTCATGATGAACTGAAATATGTAGTCGGCCGAAAAAATACAGTCACCGTCTTTATATACACATGGAAAAGAGGATACTTAAGAAAGATGAGTAAATCAACTTTATAAACCTGTGATTTAGCTAAAAAATATTATTTGAGTTATCATTATTTCTTAGCTGTTCTCTTAACTTGTTTATAAAAGTGGCAATGATTTTTTTCCGGTCTAGTTTTCCTTTCGACGTTTCATGTGTACGATGAAGATTTTTATAAATTATTCTTTTTTACGTTACTTTTCTTTTACTCAAACATCGTTAAGGTAAGAATATGTTCTATAGAAGTAATGCCGCAGCCTATTTCATTATAACTAATATACATAATTGTAATGAGAATTTACTTAAGTAACCATGAACATCAGTCTTCGTGGGAAAAGAAAAAGTATTTATTTGTAATAACTTTCATGATCATTACATTATACATAAAGTATCATATGTCCTTTTGGTTACTGTATTGTCAGCTATACACGTCGGGGGAATTCTCAAGAAAATAAAAGATTTCTATTAACTCTTAAATGATTATAACGATGCCAACTGCAGTTTATCAACATAGTGATAGTTTACTACTACGAATATTTTGATTGTGACATTACACAGCGTGAGCAGAGTCTAACGAATCCTTTGATTGTGACATTACACAGCGTGAGCAGAGTCTAACGAATCATTTGATTTTGATAGTACACAACGTGAGCAGAGTCTAACGAATCCTTTCATTGTGACATTACACAGCGTGAGCAGAGTTTAACGAATCATTTGATTGTGATATTATACAGCGTGAGCGGAGTCTAACTAATCCTTTGATTGTGACATTACACAACGTGAGCAGAGTCTAACGAAGCCTTTCATTGTGACATTACACAGCGTGAGCAGAGTCTAACGAATCATTTGATTTGTATATTACACAACGTGAGCAGAGTCTAACGAATCCGTTGATTGTGATATTACACAACGTGAGCAGAGTCTAACAAATCCTTTGATTGTGATATTACACAACGTGAGCAGAGTCTAACGAAACCATTTTATTGTGATATTACACAACGTGGGCAGAGTCTAACGAATCATTTGATTTTGATATTACACAACGTGAGCAGAGTATAACGAATCCTTTGATTGTGATATTACACAACGTGAGCAGAGTCTAACGAATCATTTGATTGTGACATTACACAGCGTGAGCAGAGTCTAACGAATCCTTTGATTGTGACATTACACAACGTGAGCAGAGTCTAACGAATCATTTGATTGTGATATTATACAGCGTGAGCAGAGTCTAACGAATCCTTGGATTGTGAGATTACACAACGTGAGCAGAGTCTAACGAATCCTTTCATTGTGATATTACACAACGTGAGCACAGTCTAACGAATCCTTTGATTGTGACATTACACAACGTGAGCAGAGTCTAACGAATCATTTGATTGTGATATTACACAACGTGAGCAGAGTCTAACGAATCATTTGATTGTGATATTACACAACGTGAGCAGAGTCTAACGAATCATTTGATTGTGATATTACACAACGTGAGCAGAGTCTAACGAATCATTTGATTGTGATATTACACACGAGTAGAGTCTAACCAATCCTTTATATTAATCCAGCTGTACCGTCGTAGGATTTCCCATGGCGGAACATTGTGTTTTCTATCTGGCATTGTTTTTTCTCGGATAAAGGTCATGATTAAATTAATTTCGAATCAATAAACACATTGTGGTACTTTTAACATGTATGTTTTGATCCAACTACTCGATATTCAGAGGACAGAAAGATAAGATGTGAGAATGTTTATATCGGTGTACATTGAGCCTTTGTTCTTGATAATCAGTGGATTTACTTAATATTGTTTTCTTTTTTTAAACTTGTCACACAGCTGGCGCGTAAGTGAAGGCAACATCTTCTGCATTGAAACATCAGTAGCTACAGTGCGCGGGCGTATTCTTTACTGTTTACTGTTTAAATTATACAATCACCATAGAATTCAATTCACACAATTCATGCAATGAAATACGTTGGTCATAGGTGTCAGCACAAAATAACCAAAAACGTCGTCTGTGGAATTAACAAGAATAATAGAAAATAATATTTTCCTTAAATTTTCAAATGAAAACAATGATGATGATAAGCAGAAAAAGAGGTTAGCAGTAACATTGTCTTAACTAGAATAGACCCGCTTGTATATAATTCAGTCAGTTTAAAATAACAGGAAATAAAAGTTCAGTCTGGGTCATCTTGATGACATTGAGGTTCGCTCGACGGGGGTAGCATGCTTTCGTTCTGTCAGCCATCACTGGGTAGAAGTCATTAGTGGAATAAATAGGGATCCGTTCTAAATTCCGTACAGATTTCTGTGTTCAACAGAAACATTCAAGAGTTCGACAAGATACACCTAAAGAAGGTCAGAGGTTACATCGGCCGAAACGTTGTGGGAATAACTCTCAAGATGAGAACAATAGTCCGAATAATCCTATTAATAGAAATTATCAATGCTCATCTAAAAAATTAAAAAAACACGCAAAACTCACATTATTTTCAATTTCTCAGTTGTTTTATCTTCAATTAATTCTTCAAAATCAAGAGGGGTACAAGAATGATTAGCTGGAGACGTCTCACCATACACCTATCCGACACAAGCGCAATTGCACATCATCTAAAAGCTAACCATTCTTACCCTAAACTATATTATACTACCAAAATAACAAACTACGATAACAGATATTAGAAGCTGTACACATAAAAACATTAAAATAACACCAATTAATAAAATTAATTTCGACAACACATAAAACATCCTAAAATGCTATTAACACTGACACGCTATTTATACTACAATACATCATAGGTTTCTCGCCAGAATAAGCAAGACACATTTAAATATACATGTTATTTACTCGATTCCCATTCCTGGAATGTAGCTCCGGAAAGAACCGAAAGTAATAAGGTACACAATGAGTGCGGCAAATTCATCTGTCAGTTCCAGATATATATAGTGTGTGCCATTGTTTTTACTGGCGATAGAAGCATAACTGTTTTCGTAATATTTCTCAACTTCCTAAGCCATAAAAACATTGCATTAAGTCGGCCTTTTTAATAGGACATGTAATTATCTTTTTATTTTTTATATATATTTAGTAGTTAATTTTTACGTACATATAAATTCCTTTTATAAGTACATGAAAATTAACTAATATATATATATATATATATATATATATATATATATATATATATATATAATCTATTGAACTAATTGATTATTATGAACTTTAGAGTATATAATATTTTATATGGTGAGCAACATTTATGGGGTGCATATATACAAAGTTAGTTATGTGTATATTTTCATATATTTCGTTGTACACAATACAACCCTAAACTAATGAACCGATCATTATACATTTTGGAAATATATATATAGAAAACAACACGGTGAGTAACATGGCTTCGTAATTTTACCTTGTTTTTAACTTTACACTTTATGAATATCGCCAACCTAAACTTGCATCCTCCCACGATTTAAAAAGAAAATATGTTAGATACAGCTCTCCATTAAATACTGAGTTATATAAAATGAAACATTTTTCAAAGGATCGGTACGTGCGAATAAGCGTCAAAAATATGTATATGGTTGGAAACATCCTTAACTATTGAACTTATTATGAATTATGGAATGGGTATCTTAGTCAACAGGATGAGTAAGTGCATATATGTTTTGTTGTTGTAAACTTTAACATTAAGGAGGGTGCCGCCGAAATGATACCATATCATACACTACCCCCCAAGAGAAAGATAAGAAACATTAAAACATAAAACTAATGCTAGTCTTCTCGTTTATCCTCATCTTGGAACGGGTATTTTTATTAGTTCCTGGATGAAAACAGCTTCCAAAACATTAAATTTTTTTAATGCATATGGATTTATAAAGAATTTAAAAAACAGTTTAAATTTCTTCATATTTAACTGTTTTCAATATTCTAAACCCCATTTCAAGTTTTTAAGACTCACGAAGTAATCAATTATTTGGTGCTTGTATAATAAAAGTCCGAAAAAAAGTTTTTTTTTGTCTTTTACTGTTCGAGAGGTAAATAAGGGGCAGGTAACTCTTACAACGAATTTTAAACACGATTTTCTAGTAATCAAAACTGATGGCTTTAATTAGCGTTGCACATGTGGCTACTGTGCAAGGAAAACGTCGATTAGACATAAAAGGGTTAGGGTTAGGTTTAGGGTTTGGGTATAGGGTTTAGGGTTAGGATTAGGGTTAGGGTTAGGGTTTAGGGTTTAGGGTTTAGGGTTTAGGGTTAGGGTTAGGGGTAGGGTTAGAAAAATATTGTTCGAAACCTCTCCAACACTAAAAGACAAAAACAAAACTTTTTTTCGGCTTTTTATTATCCAAGCACGGAAAATCTTGCTTAAAATTCGAAGTAAGAGTTACCTGCTCCTTATTTACCTCTCAAACAGTAAAAGACAAAAGAAATTGTTTTCGGACTTTTATTATACAAGCATCAATTATTTTATTAAGCTATTAAAGACATATCAAAATGGCTCATTATTTACAAATAAATCGAAATGCATTCTGATAGATTTAATTCTGTTATCAAATTAGGAAAGTAGACCGTTGATTTCTTTCAGCAGCCTCGTAACTGCCGTTTCCCTTATTTTGTCCTTTAGTTCTCACATTCCATAAGCGATGTTTCGTACAAAGGGGGAAGAATTGCTGTTTTCTGGGTAGGAATTTATCTTTAAAACACTTGTCGTTGGCTAGTTTTTGACCTTGAAGTAATATATTTAAGCTCCTTACATGAAGTGGCTTCATGCCTTGTCTGGAGCGGTTCCCATAAAAAATAGTTTTCAAAAATTCGAATTAACACTATTGCATGTTTATTTCAATTGATATGCGATTGAGTAAGACATGGAAAAGAATAATCTGCAAGTAACGTATATGCAAGATCAACACACACACGCGTACACGAGTCGTGTTTACACGTTTTTTTTATAATATAGAGATTAGGTTAATGTAAAGTCGGTTCTCTCTATCGCCCAAAACACTTTCTTACACCTGAGGCTATTCTTAATATCTACAAATCTACAATCATACCATGTATGGAGTACTGTTGTCATATTGGTGCTGGTGAATCGTTGTCCCATTTGAGGGTAATTAATAAGGTGCAAAAACGTATCTGTAATTTGATTGACTTCACCCTTTCTTCTTCTCTACACTCTCTCTCTCACAAACGTGATATTGCTAGTCTCAGTCTTTTCTATACATACTATTATGGCACGTGTTCTTCAGAATTATGTGATATATTCCCCCTTTTTTATTTGTTCAAGCTCGTTTGACTCGTTGGTCTGGTAGTTTCTGTCAATTCACTGCTTTGATATCACATATAATACAGCTTCCTATTCCAGTAACTTCTTTCCAAGAACTGCAGGTTTGTGGAACTCTCTTCCTGTTGACTGTTTTCCCCCTACCTGTAATCTTGTTCTGTTCAAGACTAAGGCAAATAGGCATCTCCTTTCTTTGCGATAATCATATTTGTTCTTGATAGCTCCTCACATCAAGTGGCTTCATGCGTTGTCTGGAGCTATTTCCATAAAAAAAAAATGTTAAAAAATAATTTCAAAGTGAAATGTAAATCTTCCGATCTCATAAACGTTGTTTCCGAGTAACCGTTTTTTCTAGTTTTAAGAAAATCACGTTTTCTTAGTCAATCAGAAGTGAAATATGGCATCGCACAGATTAGCTGATTAACTAGGTTTTTCAAAACTAGACCCTTGACTTAAACAAGCATATGTTTAGCCAAAGTAAAAGAAAACACCAGAAACATGTCGCCATCGGTCGAACACAAACTATGAGTATTATAATAAAAATACTTAGGTTTGACAGCAAATTATTTAAGTCATGAATAAAGATAAAATCTCAATTTAAAAAGAAATTCTCTCAGCATATAAAACCAATTCAGTTGTGTTAATCTTTATGACGAAAACAAGATGGCGATCACAGATCACGAGGTGACAGTGAAAATATATTAAACCTGGAAATCTTAGAATCGACGAGGTACGAAGGAAGGAAGGAAGGAAGGCATTAATTATTTACTTAATAAAAAAGGCGTGAACATGCTGCAGAGATTTATTTACACTTGTTTAACATTTATTTGTTTTGTTTATTAATGTATCATGTGTGTTTGGACAGATTTTCTTTAAACCAATAAACCATTTCAACTTTTAATAAAACAGAAATGATGGATATGTTTGTTAGCGTAGAAGGAAGACGCCGGATTACGATGATCAAAGTTGCGCTTTCATATCTTGGCGTTGATACACTTGCTGAGTCCAAGCACACTGATAGAACCATATGAAGCGAATTATGTTCTCTTAGGTTATCTATCTGATCGATTCTAGAATGTATCAAGTGTTATAATTACTCCTACTATAAGCGGTCAGTTTGTTAGCGTATAGTTAAAATGTCTCATTACAGTGAGTATAGTTTCAGTTTCAAATCTCAGCGTGGGTACCCAGATTGACATAGTCTTGTCTGTGGATGACTCTCTCTCTCTCTCTCTCTCTCTCTCTCTATCTCTCTCTCTCTCTCTCTCTATATATATATATATATATATATACTAGAAAATTAAATTCGACATATTGAATTAGGATGAGATTGTTTGAATCAGTAAAGTGAGATTGCAAGCCAGTTTTTGTTTAAAAAAAACCCTAAGATCTAAAATTAGGCTTTCTGTTCTATATATATTCATCTCTAATTTCAGCTCTATTTTCCTGTCGAGCTATGGATTAATAAATGAATGGTATTAATATTGTGGTGATATTCCCTGTTCGTGAAACATTTTCCACATTTGGAAATTAAAATAAAAACGATATGTCTTGGCCAATGATTGATGTATTCTAAAGATTGAAGACGCATATCTTAGAAGAAATTATCCTGAATACAGATCACATATAGACGGCTGTCCGGGCGTTCAGCACGGCCTGAAGCCAGGATTTGAGCCTCAAACGCGCGTCTTTCACGGTGTCTTTTAAGAGACGCCTTAACACCAGTTTGCACGAGGCAATCAGCTCGTTCTTGGTGGTTCAGGCGATACTGTGGGTGTCTTTCTCGATTACGTCAAACACATAATAGTCCAGGGAGTTGCCATCCGGCGAGCTGGGGCTAGATGGTGAGGTTGGTGAAGTTCTTAGACAGTTCTTATTTTGCCGGAGTCGCTTTATGGATTTTAGAGATTGATGGATGTATAAAAGCATCAAGAGAATCATTTTTGCCATCCACAATTTCTTTGAACAGACCGTTTCAAGCAAGAACTGGTCAAATTAATAACCATGATGACGTGTGTGTACCCCGTCTTTTGATACGGAGCAGAGTCTTATTGCCATATGTATGGTCTTTCCGCAGCCGTCCTTTCCAGCCAGCGCTTCATAGCAGTGGACAGTAATATAATGAATTCAACTGGATTGCGATTGAGTCCACTTTTAAAGAAAGGGACAGCATGACGTTGCCTTCACTGGAAGCACAGCCAAAGCGACTCACAGTTTGATGGAAAATTGTTCTTCATGACACACGATATTTTGCACGGACAGTAACAAGTCACCTTTTTTTGCGTGTTGTACAACTGCCCTCCGAGAAAAAACAGAGAATATGATGACCGTCTGGATGTTTGACATTGTTGCATACCTTCTTGGCTTTCATAACCCGGTTCTCCCGGCCCTTGATGGTAGATAGTTGACATCTATGACTCTTCTTTGGTAAGGAGTGAAGATTACCGTTCTGCGCTTTCTTCATAGTCGTCACACTAACGCCCATATCTCACGCCACAGTCCGCATTGCTTTGCATGGATGTTACCCCATCTATTTCTGCAGCTTCTTGAAGAATTTCGTTGTGCGAACACACTTAGCAGATCAGCTATAAATCTTTCCTGCAAGCCAATGCTTCAACATTCCAGTCTAAATTGTTTCCTATTGGATACAATCGGTATATACTAGATCTATCTAATAAATATTCATTCATAAAATAACTATCTTATGAAATATTATGTTAAGCTTGATTTTCCATGGGCAAATAAATGCTGTTTTCTATTTGTATCACGTTTAAACTGTCGGATTTTATTTTTAATTAATTTCAGGAAACTCTTATATAAAATACGGCTTATAGAAAAACGTATTAACTTGCTTGGAAAAATATGTTTAATTGCTGTTTCTATTACATTTATAATGATTAAACTGTGACTAGTTTTCGTGTGTCTGCCTATGAATGTCTGTGTGTGCTTCTTGGAATAATTTAAACTGCAAAATATAAAGTAGTTTTTTATTTTAATTTTTTTAGTATGTTTTCAAATATTAATAGAATGTCCTTGAAGTGATTTAATCCAATCATTCTACACATATACAGTAAAACAACATTACGTTAATATCATATTAGTTCAATTAATACGTTTAAATTTAACTTTCAAAGTCCTAGTAATTTGGTATAGGAAATGATCCACATGTGGATGTCAATTTGCCTCTCGTCCGCTTAGACTCTTCCACGCATTTAAATGCTCTTTTTTCTCACGCGAGTCTTAACATTGTGCTTTAAAAAAAGTTCTTACGGAAGTCGCTCCAGACCAGGCATTACACCAGTTGATGTAAGGAGCTAAATATACTATTATAAAGTCAACACCTAGCCAACGATAAGTGTTAGATGGATAGATTCCAACCCAGAAAACAGCAATTCTTCCCCCTTTCTCAAAAACATCGTTCATGGTATGCTCCCAACTTAGAATGACACCCAAAACCTACACTCTAATTCTCAGTAACCCCTTACGTTTACAGTGGCGTCCTGCCTTGTTTGGGGTGAAATATCATAAGAAAGGGGAAACGAGAGTTACAAAGCTGCTGAAAGTAACTCAATGTCCACTTTCTACTGTCCTGTCCCCAGTCTTCGAATCTCATGGTTGTGCTTTTATTTGTCTGAGGTTTTCTTTGTTTCTATTCACTTCCTATTCTTTTTGTTCCATTCCCCTCTGACAAGAACTGCCCTGTCACTGATACTATAAACAGCAATATTAATAATGCATTTCAGCTTCATCCATCAACATCCATCTTTAATTTGATGAGTTTAATCATCATCATTCTGACTGGCTTCCTCATTTTAATCACACAGATCTAGCTGATGAAATCTATCTTAACTTTTCTCTTGTTCATGACTTGTCCAAGATTGACAGGTTCCCTATACGCTTTCCTGATAATGATCTACATCAACCATCTTTATTTGATCTTTTTCCCACTTCTATTCCGGACTCATATTCTATTTCCTCGTCATCTCCATTAAGCTCTTCTGGGCATGCTGTTGTTGATGTTGGGGTTGATTTTTCGGTGAAGTCATCTGTCAATCGTCCCTTCCATAGAAAGACGTAATCTGCAATAAGGCTGATTTGAATGGGCTTCGCGCCTTCCTATGTGACGTACAATGACGTCATATCTTCGGTATGTCTCCCAGTGGTTCTGCTAAGGAGTTACTTACTGGCTTTTTGTTGGAATTTACACCTTAATTCCTCATCGTTTTTAAGCAAACCTCAGTCTCCTCCCTTTTCATTTGTTTGTGCTTCTGCCATTACCCATCATAACTATTTATTTAACGCGTATCGTCGAGATAATTCTAAGGCGTTCAGACAATCCTATATTAGAGTGAATATTGGCTGCAAGAGAGCAATCTCTGAGGTTAAGTCTAGCTATTCTCAAAGTATGTGTAACTCTATCTCATATCAAAATGTTATCTCTCGTAATTTTTGGAGAATCTACAGTAGTGTTGTTAATAGTGCAAGTCTGATATTCCTCCTCTTCTTAATAGTTTTCAGATTATTTCATCTTCTAATGATAAAGCTGATCTCTTTGCACGTCTTTTTGCTGACAATTCTTCTTATGATGACTATGGTGCTGTTTTTTCCTGATTTTCCTTCATAAACTAATCACTCTCTTGACACTGCTATCATCACTCCGAAAATGATTTCTCGGGTTCTTTCTGATTATGACAAATCTAAAGTGGCTGGTTATTATTCAATTCCTGTTCTCAAAAATTGTGTTCCTGACTTCTCGAACTTATTAAATCTCTATTTGTCTCAGTCCAGTTTGCTTACTTTCTTGTTTAAAAGAGTCCTCTTTTGCTCCTATCTTAAAATAAAAATGTTGCTGATCGGTCTAACCCAACAAAGTATAGTACTGTTAGTCTCTTCTCTGTTATTAGCAAGGTCTTTGAAAGGATTTTTAACGCCAAGTTTGTTCATTTTCTGGAATGTTTGGGCCTCTTTTGTGATGTTCAATATGTCTTTCATGGTTTTCCTTCAACTGCTGACATCTTAACTACTGTAACTGAGCAGATCTGTCGGTTTATGAATGATTCAGAATAAAGTCGGTTCATAGTGCTTGACATTTCTAAGGCGTCCGACAGAGTATGGCATTCCCATCTTCTACAAAAACTTCAGACTTTGGGTATTAGTGGTTAGGTTCTTGGAATTATTAGGTCTTCTTTTTAATCGATGCTTGCGAGTAACTCTGGATGGTGTCTTCTCATTCCCTTTCCTTGTCAATACAGGTGTTACGCAGGGGTCTTTTCTAGGTCAAACACATTAAAAACTATGCTGATAATACCACTTTCTAGTCTGGTGTTTCTCATCGCCCATCTCTCTGTTTGTTTTTCAGTCTGTCACTATTAAGTTTAAAATAGCATTTTCAGAGTTAAACTCACACATGGCATGGACACAGCTTATTTTACAAATGAATTAGCAATTATTCAGGCTTGAAGCAAGTCGAGGATGAGGATTAATGAGATGAAAATATTGACAGTTGAATGATGATGAATGTTATGAGAAGATTGAAAATAATTAATGAAAGGCATAAGATTAGATAACAGATGTTGGCGATTTGTGACTAGTCTTTATTGACATTAGATTTGAAGATGACAATGTTGTATCCCTCAGGAAGGTAATCCACAAGTAAGAAGTTCTTGAAAAGAAACAAAATCCTATGTTGTATGCGTCTAAGCATCTCTGTTAGAGATACTGTCTCCATGATCAATCTAAAATGTATGTCTTGAAATGGGGGGAAACAATTGTGTGAATTAAATTGTTTTTAAACAAATTCGGAACATTTACTAAATTATTATATAAATACACACACACACACCTATATATATATATATATATATATATATATATATATATATATATATATATATATATATATATATATATATTCAGTATTTACAGTGCCCGGTACATGAGGAGAGCTAGATAGTAAGTTATGAAACTATATTTATGGCAATAAAGCTACACAGAGGCTTCCAGGTTTCATCCCCGGGGGGAATCGTCAGACTAAAGTGCTTTGAGTTAGTTTTGCCGGGTATTTTTATACACGTCTAGCTAGTTAACGAATCATATTCTTTGTTGTTCTCTTAGCCAATCGTTGGGCTTCTCACAAACAAAGGTTCGGTTGAATATGTATATATACTTTTTCATGTGTTTGTATGTTGCTTGATTAGCGATACTTGAAGGTTACTGATGACATTCTGCAAATATTCAACCGCCCGAAAAAACATTGTATAACGACAAATGAATTGGCGTTGTACATCTGATTTTTGCAATATGACTACGTGGTCTCACGTGGGTCTAGATGTAAGACACACAAGCCTTTTCGTTTTATTCCTTTATTTTGTAGATACATCAGCAGTCCCTTCTATACAAATTCTACCAGTTAAAGCTGAATGATCATTTGACACTAATGAAATCAGCAGTTAAGCGACCGACGAATTCACCCTGTTGACTAAATTACCAAGCGGAAAATAATGTCCTTTAAAAAAAAATCAACAGCCAAAGTTATTTGAATTATTCATACTATAATCTTTGTTGTTGCTATTTTCACAACATTTCGGCGTTGCAGTTTTCTGCCTTCTTCATGTGTCTTTTGTGGTAGAAGGTCACGTTCCTCCAATTACAAATAGACATCTTTATTCAATTAATGTTCTATGCATTTCAGATATCTGGACATATTACGCGCTATAAATAACAACAATAACTTACCATATAAATACGTCTACGTAGTTAAACCAACGTTATTTACAATGTTGGTGATCTCTTAGATAGGGATAAGCAATAAATATAGCATTAGTTTAAAATTCTAATGTTTTTTTCTTTCTTTCTGAGGTATGGTTCGGTTTCGGTGGCAGACATCTAAATGATTAAAGTTTACAGTAAAAATTAAATGATGTGCCCACGTTACCTACCTCGTTTCCAAGAATACATATTCCATAATTAATACTGGTTAATGGTTTTACCAAGCACGTTCGTATTATTTACGTTCAAGCGCGAGAACCGATCATTTTAAAAACATATTACTTAATATAACTCAAAATATGAGGTACAGAAATTCTTGTTTCTAATTTTTTTTAATCTAACTTATTTAAAAAGTTTTTTTTTTGTAGGCGGGAACAAGTTCTGGTTGGCGCACCCACATAAATCGTAAAGTTTACAAAACAAATAATGTAGCCATGTTACTTATCGTTTTACTAAGAATATACATTTCAAAATTATTAATGATCGGTGCATGAAAATAAAAAATAAAAACTTTATATATATGCACCTCTTAAATGTAAACAGTCACAAAAAAGTGATATGTTACTAATCGTATTTTGTATGATATATGTTACAACAATAATAATAATAATAATAATAATAATAATAATAATAATGATCCGTTCATGTAGAAAATGATAATTTTGGGGGTTAAGAGTGCGAATTTTGGTGGGTATACGTGTTAGATTATGGCATGCCCTGTGTTTCTAGAAATTGTGTAGATCAACTAGTATTAGTTGTGCACCGTGTAAAAAAAATAGAATTCAGGTAAACTAAGTACAAAACTTGAGGGCATTGGTAAATTGAGACGCATGTATGGACGTACGAAAGATCGCCTGAATTGCGCGGATTGTGACGGTGTCACCGCGTACAAAGTGAGTGCAAAAGAGGTTCTCACGCTCGCTATGACAGGGTGATGATGTCATAGGTGAAACACAAAAGCGATCTAGTGCAATTATGAGATCCGTTGAAAGGTCAAAAGGGGTCTCTGATGTGTGGGATCCTTTTGTGTGAAAGTTTAGTTATGAGTCGAGTTCCCGATTTTGGCGGAGTGAAGTCGCCATGCTTAGCCCGGGTGGCTTTGTGTGAAAAGTTGGGTTTTGAGTTAAGTCCCGGACTTCGGAAGCGAAAGTCAACACGTTTTGGCCATGTAGTTCTGTAATGTGTAGTCGGGTGGAAATTCGCCAGACATGAGTAAAACTGGCTAGAAAATAGCTAACTGCATCCAACGTCCCACGGTATGAATGAAAGAAAAAGAGTGGAATGAAGAACCGACAATGGAACCATCTCCAATCGAAAGTGAAAATAAAAATGATGAAATCTCTCTCAGAAAAGAATCGTCTCCGAATGTCCTTGTCTTCGTGCTTGGAATAGAATCTGCTCCCAAAACAGGTACTCAACGACGATCACGAGCTAACAACAAGATGAGGGCCAGCAAACCCACGACGAAATGGCGGGCGAGCGTGTAAGGTAACTTCTATTGTTTAAAAACATGTGTTTAAATTGTTTAACGAGTTTAAAAGAGACTATGCTTAGAATTCGCCCTGAGGAAATATGTAATAGATGGGCAGTTTCAAGACGTCTGTTTCAAGACGTCAAGTCGTCTGTCTAAAAATGTCTATGTTAAAATGACTCTTGAAAAAATGCGTTTAACATTGACTACAGAAAATGTTTTACAGAAAATGTGTTTAAAGTGACTTTGACAGGCATGCGTTTAAAATGTTTGCAAAAAATGACTATGAAAATGTTTTACAAGAAGTTTTACAGGAAACTGTATTATCAAAAGTATTATTAAAAAAAAGTTAGAAACCTCTATTAATCCTTTCGTAAACTTTCGTGCTGTTTCGATTACGAGAGGACATAATTCGAACTGTTTGAGTGGTTTTGGAGAACTGCCTCATTTGGGAGGATTAGTGACCAACGTAAACATTCTAATAACAATGATAAATCCCCTCTGTGGTTCACATAACGTTTTAATTTTTCATGTATTATGTAACATACGCCCTAAATAGTAAAGCTTAAGTGATCACTAACCCTAACATTTATCCTTACCTTAACTCTAAACCCTAACCTGGGTATATATAAAAGCTAATTCTATTGCGCCCAATCTATACAATCATTTGAATTCAAACTTAACCCTCAACCCCAACCCTAACCCCCTAAATAGTAAAGTTAAAGTACCCATGTTTCTCACATTGCATATTATTCATAAAAATTAAAAAAATAAATTAAATGAAATTAATTTTATATATATATATATATATATATATATATATCTATGCATCCCTTAGATGTTAAACTTCACTCCAAACATGATGTACCCATGTTACTCACTGTATTTGGCGAATATGAACACCATTCCGCCATTCCAAATAACGACTTCCAAAGGTGTTTCCGGCAGTGAATATTGATCGGTGGCCTAAGTGTGTGCTAACACAAAGGACCTACTTTGAAGGGGATTAGGGTCCCAATCCCGTCACGTATTTGAACTATTTTTTCTGGCCTAAGGTCGGGTACTTTTTAGAAAGGCCCCGTATATGTCACCTAAACTATAATCGTTTGCACAGTCATTCCAAATACTACAGTCAATCATTCCGATCTACAGGTGTCGTTATATTTTATTTCAGAAACAAAAATACAAACAATAAATATAGTTTTAATAATATTTAATAATAAATTATATATATATATATATATATATATATATATATGTATCTAAGCAAGCGTTGTTGAACATTACGGAACTTTCGCGTTTGTATATTTTAATTCGCCCGTAACGATAACTATAAAACACTAACTCCAGTCTTCTTATTTAAATTAAAAAAAAACCAAACAAAACCCTAATCCTGAAGACGACTACGAAAGTCGAAAGCGTTCGAGAAAATGGCCGAATTATGAACTATCGGAGAAGTACTATACAGATTGCCACCTGAAACCAGAAAGATAGTTCGACGGTTTGAGAACCTCACGATGAAAATATACAAACGCGAAAGTTCCGTGATGTTCAACAACGCTTGCTTAGATAATTACTTGCTGCCTAAATACACACACACACACACACACACATATATATATATATATATATATATATATATATATATATATATATATATATATATATATATATATATATATATATATATATATAAGCATATGAACATTTAAACGGTTGATCTAAGAGCCAAACTAAGCAGAGATTTAGAAACAGTACCATCGATCTGATGTATTCATCGATGTCAGAAGTTTTACAACTTTTTTCTAAAAGTCGTTATTGAAAGCGTAAAGCACGTAAACATAAAATCAGAAACAAATATTCCGACATTTTTAGTGTTCTTTTTTCCGAGTCGACCGAACAACATACGTTTGAATCCTTTCCACCATTATTTTCTCAGATCATTCCATAATTTCACGTTTGATGACCGAACAACATACGTTTGAATCCTTTCCACCATTATTTTCTCAGATCATTCCATAATTTCACGTTTGATGACCGAACAACATACGTTTGAATCCTTTCCACCATTATTTTCTCAGATCATTCCATAATTTCACGTTTGATGTATATTATTTTGTCCGTCATTCGCTCATGTTTTTCATCCTATAATGACAGTTTTTCCTCGATGATTCTTTGATAATCTTTTCTTTCATCGTCTGTTTTTCCTTCCATCTTACTTGTTAATCATTTGTGATCGTTACTTTCTTATGCCATTAAATTCATTCACGCTTGAATTCTTTTTATCAGTTCTGGTGCTACGAGATCAGACTGTCGTAATATAGCGGCTCACTGACCTAAAATGCACCAAACATTGATGTTATTGTTTTTTTCCTTTTCCCATTATAAAATTCAATCATGTTCTGAAAAGCCACAAACAAAAACCACAATTTTCATCTAAAAAACAACCAAACCAAAAACCATGAATAAATATTTGAGCATATAAAAAACTATAAGCATAAAAAACTTATACCAAAATAATTTAATTCAGCATTAAATAACTCGAAAAGAGTTGATATGCTGTAAGACAAAACAACCCAACCAAAAACCATGAATAAATATTTAAATATATAAAGAACTTTAAGCATAAAATATTTTACCAAAATGACTGGATTCGGCATTAAATAGCCCAGAAAAGAGTTGATATGCCGTAAAACAAAACAACCAAACCAAAAACCATCAATAAACATTTGAGCATATAAAGAACTTTAAGCATAACATTTTTTACCAAAAAAACTTGATTCGGCTTTAAATAACCCTAAAAGAGTTGATATGCCGTAAAACAAAACAACCCACCCAAAAACCATGAATAAATATTTAAATATATAAAGAACTTTAAGCATAAAATATTTTACCAAAATGACTGGATTCGGCATTAAATAGCCCAGAAAAGAGTTGCTACGCCGTAAAACAAAACAACCCAACCAAAAACCATGAATAAACATTTGAGCATATAAAAAACTTTAAGCATAACATTTTTGACCAAAAAAACTATATTCGGCATTAAATAACCCGAAAAGAGTTTATATGCCGTAAAACAAAAACAATCCAACCAAAAACCATGAATAAATATTTAAACATATTTAAAATAACGGGACGGCATTAAATAGCCCAGAAAAGAGTTGATATGCCGTAAAACAGAACAACCAAACCAAAACCATGAATACATTTTTGAGCATATATAGAACTTTAAGCATACAATCTTTTACCAAAATGACTAGATTCGGCATTAAATAACCCGAAAAGTGTTGATATGCCGTAAAACAAAACAACCAAACCAAAAACCATGGATAAATATTTGAGCATATAAAGAACTTTAAGCATAACACTTTTACCAAAATGACTAGATTCGGCATTTAATAACCCGAAAATGGTGGATATGCCGTAAAACAAAACAACCAATCTTTCATCAGTACTTCCTCTTATTCATCCCTCTATTTCTACCCAAATTACTTTCCCCATCTCATTTTTTCCTCCATAATTTTAACACAATTCTCTTCGTACAATCTTTTATTTTCCAGTTACGTTATTTCCTTATTACTTGTTCCTTTCATCCCACATTTTTCCATTCGTCTATTTTACATCGTTTTTTCCTCATTCATATCATTTATCTCTCCCACTGACTTTTTTCTTTCTATCTCTAATTCATTCTTTCTTTCTTTTTTCCTCCTCCATACTTCTTTATATCTTTGTTTCTTTAATATTTCTCTCCTATTTCTACCCTTTATCGTTTTTTTTTAAATGTCTTTCCATCCTATCTTACTCACAGTCTTCTCTTAGATATCGATTCTTTCTCATAACATTGTTTTGTTCTGTACTTAATTTCTTTAATTGGTATTATTTGGCATACTGGAGAGAGTGTTAAGTAACAATCAATTCTAACCGACAGTCTTCTGGAGGTTGAAGGTTCAATCCTCAGTGCGGGCGATACTAAAAATACAATTACTTTAAACTTCTACCCAGTCATGGCTGACGGAACGAAATCAAACTTCCGCCTTGGATTAAATAAACGATTCCGTTCGAAAGTCCGTACATTTTCCCACGAGATCGACAGAAAGATTCTTGTGTTCAACAAGATACACCTAAAGAAGAAGGTCGGAGGTTACACCGGCTAAAACGTTGTGAGAATAACATCCAAGATGAGTACAGTAGTAGTAATAATCCACATAATAGAAAATATTAGTCCTCATTTAAACAATTGTGAAAGAAGACATCATCATATATAACCTAATATTATATTTCTGAATTTTTTAAATGAGGTTGATAATTTGCATAAGTTTGGTTATTCGAACTACATTTCTCATCTTGAGTGTTTTCATCAAAACGTTTCGGTCACTGTAATCTCAGGTATTCTTCAGGTGTATTTCTTCGAACTCGGGAATATTTCTGTCGAACTCAGGAATTTGGACGGAATTTATAATGGAGCCCTTTATTTAACACACGAGGGTAGCATGATTTTCTTTCTTTCAGCCATAATTGGAGAAAGTCTTCAGTAATTCGCAATTCTTCGTATCGCCCGCACCGAGGATTGAACCTTCAACCTTCAGATGACTATCACTTAGAACTGAATTTAGCTTGGTACTATATCCACTGCGACACCCAAGATGAGAAATGTAGTCCGAATAACCAAAATTATGCATATTCTCTTCGAATATATAAAGTAGAGACGTTTTTCCCCCTGTACCTTCTCGTAGGAAAATAACCACATGCATCACAGGCTACTAAACTCACCGCTACACTACACTTATTCACTCGAACGTGTTTTAGTAAATTTGTTATTTTTTTTCTACCTAACACTAAAAACTACATTTGGCCCACTATCTACGACTCTCCGAAAAAGCAACTCCATATAGGTGGTAGCAAAACCTTTTCTCCCTAACAATTATGTACTGTCACTCTACTCATCGACACCGACAACTAATAAGCACAGTTTAATTTTCACAAAACACCCAGTTCTTATTTATTATTTGCCTGGTATTAATTTACTACATAACATAAAGCAATATTCAAAGACTTAATGACCGCTCCCGTCCACTCCGATGATTTTCCGCGAATATCAGATTACGTTATTACAATTTCTACCTATGACTTCTACATTTATATTCATTCCGGAATCAAGCGAATGAAATTAACGAACACAGTTCCTGCAACATTTATTAATTCAAAATGGCGGCTACAATTTCCTGATCGAATTGACTTCCTATTTAATTCAAAAAGCACCAAGATACTGGTAGACCCCGATACATTAACATTTTCAAAATCATACACCTTTAAGACGCATATTATAGAACACTTGCCCAAATCCAATCATTTTCATCATCTACAAATGACATAACCCGTGTCATTGCTGAATCTTAACATAACACACATGCCTAATAATTAAGCTTAGCTTAATTGACGTATTTTCACATTTATTTTTTTTACTCGAAACGGTAGCGCTGTGGTTAGGAAGGCAGGTTCCATGATCGCCAGTTTCAGCGTTCGATCCCATTCTACTATGTCACTTCTTTTTTTTTTAATAATTTACAGCATTCGCAAACACGGTAGAGGGGGGAGGGAATAAACAATAGGCCGTTTCTCTTTTATTCGACGTCATGCAATAGGTAGTACTTTCTCCTGTGCAACGCCGGGCGACGAGTTCCGCTAGTCTATTATGTTGCCCTTTTTTTCTTTCCTCCATGCTTCGTTATATCGTTCCTTTTCTTAAGTATCACTTTGCTACTTTCCTTTATTTTTCTATCTTATCTGTCTTCCATGTTTCCTTTTCACATCGTTCTTTCCTCACGTGATTCTTCTCTCAGTTTCTGCATTCTTCAACTTATCATTCATTTTTATCAATTCAAAGGAAAGAACGGAGATGAAAGCTCCGTTCTTTCCTTTACTTACATCGTTTATTCCCTTAATATGTCTTTTACTCCATCGATTCTTTTTGCTTTCATCCTACCTTTCTCCCATTCTTCTCTTTCATATCCTTTCTTTTCTGATATCATTTTTCTCTTCTGTACTTTATTTCTTCCATCTTTATTTTCATCTTCTCATTTTTCCTTTGTTATAAACGTATTTTCCTACCCAGTTTTTTATCACCTACGCTTTCCTTACACTGTTCATTTCCTCAATCTTTTCTTCCATTATTTCTTCTTTCCTTCAATCCTACATATTTTCCATTTATACGTTTTACATCGATTTTTTGTCGAAGCATTCATTTCTTTATCTACACTATCTTCTAACCATCCTTCTTATTTCCTATCCGTATTTTATTCCCCATCATTTCCTTTCCTCTATCACTCCTTACATAACTCCTTTCCCCACTCCAATCATAAAATAAGGGTCCCATTTGTGTGTACGTGTTTCTGTCCGTCAGTCACAATTTTTTAAAGAAATATCTAAACTTAATTTAGAAATGGAACATATTGCATTAATACTAAATAATAACTACCCAACTAATAATGCGAGTGCCGAGACCGGAAATCGAAACCAAAACCTTGAGTTCTTCAGTCTGATGTTCTACGAACTAAGCTATTCACATTTTCTTATAAAAAGATCTTTAAACACTAAATTAACAAAATAATTATAGTGTGGCGTCATAAATTTATGATTTACATCATAAATCATCGTTTCTTTATTCTTAGAACTGATAAAAGTCAGTTCATGTGAATCAACATGTTGCAACTTTGTTGACTTGCATGCATGATTCTAGTGTTGACATTCTTGCAGGAGAGACAACGTAATGGTTGCCAACATCTCTAAGTGAATGTGGTAATATGGCACCAACTGGATTACAACATGCCACCCACAGGTCGTCATTCCGTCTCGTTATCCACTTGACCACCGCCACCTCCACCTCCATTAAAGAACTGATATAATTAATGTTCAAATTTTGTTGATCTCAATTAACTTATATATATATATATATATATATATATATATATGTATATGCTTATTTTTTGCTATTGTTTTACTGACGATAGATGACGGCTCATAGTCAGAAACACATGCCCATGGCTTTTTTTACGCACGCAAAAAATCAGTTTCAAATTACTTAATTAAAAAATGCACGTATAAATTTATTCATAAATTAATTAATTAAAACTATCTATAATACAGATATAAACTGTCTATGTACGGAGTGCCTAGTCATTTATATAATAATTCCCTATATCTACCTCTCTATCGTATCATAATTCCGTTCTTCCCTACTCTTCCTTTAATTTTCCTGTCTCTCTTCTTTCCACCAATCATCTTTCTGACATATTTTCTTTCACCATATTAGTGATATATTTTTGTATGTTTACTTTTTTCTTCCATTCTTTGATCTTTCCTTTATTTCTTTCCTTCTGTCACTGCCTTATTTTGTTTATGTATGTCCTTTTTTTCTTTCATTATTTTCTTTTTACTATTTTTCATCTTTCCACCCTTCCTTTCAACTCTTCAATTCTATTTATTTTATCTTTTTTTTTCTTATTTCGTGTCTGGTTTTACTAAAAATAGCTTCGTGCCTCTTCATCGTTCTGCGTCAATTCCCGTCAACAATCCTCCCCAACAAGGTTAGTCGACCCGTCCTTATCAACCCCTTCTTTATCTGGGCACCCATTCCCGACACCCTTCATCGTTTTATTTACCCCAGCCCCCAACAAAACAGCACTATTTCAGCATTTCGGTTTAGCCTCTAGAACTACTCAAAATATCTTATCTTCTCTACAGTGAGAAGCTGAGGCATCGTATCTCCACATGCAGATCATGCGTTCAGGTGGAGCGTTGGATAGAAATTAAGAAGAGATCAAGCCAGGCAGACGTAAAAAATTGCGAAATATTCACGAGCGGAAATATTTACGAGCGGATCATGTTGATAAGATGTCTACGTGATACTAGGATAGGATAAACACAGATTAAATAAACAAAACCCAAACTGCATAGGCACACATAAAGTTATCGCACATACATACGCCCATAGAAGTTAATTTAAGTATATTTTGAGAATTGAAGAATATAGATACACGTTAAATGAGGTATATGCTTACAACCGGCATATTATGTCTAGAAGCGTTTTGCATCTTAAAATAAGATGTATACTCTATGTTAGTAACACACACACACACACACACACACACACACACACACACATATATATATAAATATATATATATATATATATATATATATATATATATATATATATATATTGCTCGATCATGGCTAAAATACTTGCATAATTTGCAGGTAGAAATACCCAATTGGTACAAATGATGAAAAATATGAGTAAAATCGAAATATTGTGAGACAATTTACATAGATCGTGAACAACGATTTTCCGGGAAGGCAGAAATAAACAGTGGCTGAAGAGAGTTACTATAGAGAGGGCATCATAAGTGTCCTTTATTAGGATTTGAAACCAGCGGTATCGATGTCGTTCTGATTTTCTGTAATACAAACATTAATAAATAAATATTACGCTCTTATTTTTTGTTTTTCTTAATAATTGAGCAATTTGCTTAGATTCTCTTCCAATAATCTTATATCCACACACATATATATATATATATATATATATATATATATATATATATATATATATATATATATACAGTTAGATGAAAGTGAAAATAATCAAATATCTAATTACATACCCAACACATTTGTTTTCATAATTTCTTAATATGCAGCAAAACAGTAATGAGTCTATATGATTCATTTAAATCCGGATCTTTCTTCTCATCAGAAGGTTAAGCTTATTTTGAAATGATTTACACTAGCTTAAACCATTTGTTTAAAATTATATAAATTAATAAAGCATTTTATTATTATTATCTATTATCTTTAATGCTTGGATAATTAATATAATTTTCAAAAAACTATTTGACGCTAAGTTTTATCATTCCAAAGTTAGCTTAACTTTCGTATGAGAAAGATTATATTTTCTATGAAAAATTCGGATTTAACGGACCAATATAGACTCACATCTGCTTTGTTGCATATTAAGAAAATATAAAAATAAATTTGTTCTGCATGTTAGTATATATTTGATTGTGTTTAGTCTCATTTAACTATAATAATGTTTTATTCCAAATATCAGGTATAACATCGTATTAGGAACTGTTTTCATGACACTATTGAAAAATATATTAAGACGAACATTCTTTTATAATATCGCTGAATAATATACATTAATATATATATATATATATATATATATATATATATATATATATATATATATAGGAAATGAAAAATGAAAAACCCAAATATAGTTGTGTATGTATTCATCAACGTTTCGTCTTTACTATCAAATAGTTTGAAAAAATGTCACGCAAGTACATAGAAGTCAAGGATGTGAAAGTCAATAGTGGAGAAGAATCAAATTAATATGAAACACTTTGAGTGAACAGGATCGAGACACTTATGGAACCACATTTTCTCATCTCTCCCCTGAAATTAAAATTATTTTCCTTCTTCTCAAGCCTACCCCTAACCACATATCTAGCACACTTCTACATATTCTTCCAAACACGTATATGCGCACACATTCCTGATGTAGCCACCTGGTCAGTACCCCGCCCTTCCTTTCCTCAGTCGTCAAATAATTAACACCCCACCACAACAAAAATCTGACTCCTTTCACCTTTCCCACCATTAGGCCATTTCAATTATATATACTCACCCCCTTATTTCCAAAGTTGTCTTTACCTTTTCGAATTTCTTTCTCATCAACCATAATACTACCCACATTTTGAACACAGTTTCCCCCTCCCTCTTTCCCTAACCTCTCAAAATCTATGCCACACCTCACACCACAACAAAAATCTAAGCCCCCCTTTGACCTTTCACACTCTAAGGTCATTTCAACTAGATCATCACCCCTCCCCATTTCATAGCTGTTTCAATCTTGCCCACTTAAAGTTTTTTCATATTCATTTGATTCTTTATCGACCATTGACTCTCACATCTTGGACTCTCTGAGTTTCATAGTAGCTACTGCTGCTATATCCCTTCATCACACCACCATGACAACCCAAAACCTCTATGTAGTTGCATGTCATTTTTCAAACTATTTATCCTGAGAAAGTCTTACAATAAAGACGAAACGTTGATGAATACATAAACAACTATCTTTTGGTTTTTCCTTTTTCATTTCCCATTCCGTCGGATTACTTTCATCCTTCCTTTCTCATATATATATATATATATATATATATATATATATATATATATATATATATATATATATATATATATATATATAAAGTAAGTTGAGATTAATAAATTTATATCAGTTCAAAAGATTTAAAAAAAAACAAAAAAATAATTGGCGTACGATCTTTTCTATTTTGCATTATACACTAGATGATTTCAAAGAATGATCTGTTCAGCGCCTTCATAACAGCACAAATAGAAGTCAAGCAAGAAAAAGAAAATGTTAGTATCAATTTAAACAATATATATATATATATATATATATATATATATATATATATATAGTTATTATAGGAAAGATAACCTCTTATATAATGTTATATCACTCTATTTATAACATAAATAAAGATAATACTGATGATAAAAATGATATATAATATATAGTAATCTAAATACAAAGCAAATAAAGTACAATACAAACTATTAGAAAATAATAAATTTAAAAATAATAAAAATTAATAAAATAATTGGGTGATAAAAAATCGATAATTCTGAACATATATAATGGATTATAGTATCATAACAAACTGAATTAAGTAATACAGCAAAAATATCAGAAATAATCTATTCGTAACATACTAATGAGGGTAATGATAAATTAAATATTAACTTTCATATGATAATAAAAATTATAAATTATTATCATGACAATAATAAAATGAAATTTATTCAGACATATACATTATAATAAGTAATAAAGTTACTTATTATAATTTAGGAAATGCATACTTGTATGACAACAGATATTCAGTTGTCACTATTGCAAAACATTATAACATATACAATTTAAAAACGATAAACTATCCTGTGGTTTACACGAGCTTCTGTAGGTTTACGGTAACAATTACGACTGCAGCCCTGTGGGTGTGGTTTCGAATCTCGCCAAAGCTAAACACGCTGATGAGCCGTAGTAACGACGAAACATGTCCATGTATAACTATATATATATGTGTGTGTATGTGTGTGTGTGTGTAACGGTCTAAAATTATTACCCCCTCACTGATGAGAGCATAAGCTCAAAACGACGTCGTATGTAGGTAAATATAATTAAATATTCATTTATGAAAATTATATATATATATATATATATATATATATATATATATATATATATATATATATATATATATATATATATATAAACGATATGGAAACTTGGATAAAAAACTTACTTATAGAAGGTGAATCCTAAATTCACTACATTAAACCGTATATATCTTACGGAACGATCTTACTTATAATAACAACAATAATAATGATAATAATAATAATGATAATAATAATAATAATGATAATAATAATAATAATAATAATTATTATTATTATTATTATTATTATTATTATTATTATTATTATTATTATTATTATTATCTACTTTAATTTCAAACTTTAATTAACCGCTTTATATTTCAATGTTTATTTTTTGCTCTTGTTCTTGTTTATTCATGACTATCATAAGACGTAGCTCTGTGCGATTCATTCAAAATGGCGGCTTCATTGGAATTCTGTCATTTATTATCGGGGAGGCCGATCACGCGTTAGTGTTGTGTGATTTGCGGTTTTTCCTATTAATTTTCTGCACAGTATAATCTAAGTATTTCTAATAAGTATTTCTGGAGAGCAGCCTGCAATTGCCTTTAATTGTAGCGTATTACACGTTGCGAAACAATTGTAAGACCATCGTCAATTCTGCTATTGCAAAAAATAAATGAGATGAATGAATTTTGGTTATTGGAATTTCAAATAATTATAATATATATATATATATATATATATATATATATATATATATATATATAGAGAGAGAGAGAGAGAGAGAGAGAGAGAAGGATAGAGAGAGATTAGGGGAAATACATCCAACAGAGTGCCAAATTATTTAAAATTATTTAAATATCTTTAAAGATTAAAAATAAGAACCCAATATTATTTATTAATGGTGTTACAAGAGGGCCAACTCAATTAAACATGATACCGTCGGTTTGAAGTCGGCGAATCTCACCAGCTATTATGAGTCATGTTCAAAAGTTTCTTTGTAAAAAGTCTAAGAGGTCACGTGTTGGTTGAGATAGACGTACGCCGTTATTATTAAGATGTATTTTTTGAGAATAGCGGTGTACGTTTATCCCAACCAACACGTTACTCTCCCTTCTTTTCAAACAGAACTTTTTAAACGTTACTGGTGATAGCCGGTTAGATTTATCGACTTGAAACCGACAATGCGATGTTTAATTGACTTGGTTCTCTGTAATAAACCATTAATTAATAGATATTGTATATATATATATATATATATATATATATATATATATATATATATATATATATACATACATGTGTGTTTGTACAGGTACAACAATTATAAAGACATTTTAATAAAATGGACAGAATACGCTCCAAGTCCATTTCAACTAACATCTCGTCAGGAGAACATTATTAAATTTAACTGAATGAAAAATACGAAAATGACAGAATGAAAGGGGACAAAGGGGCATTTAAATGTGCCAGAGAATTGAAACCATTAAAATAAATTTTATTAAAACAATAAAAAAGGCACAGTTCGTGAAAAATATTAAGGGGATCTAATTTCCCCCAAAGAGATTTAACGATGTAATGAATACCCTCTGTCGCCATAAATAAGATTTACGGATGCCAATAGAGACAGATTCAAAAAAAATGTTCAAATGCGTTTTGGAATCTGCTTCATGCAAGGCTTCAAAACACTCAATGTTCTCGTTTTTTGCACAAGTGTTTAAAACCAAATTCTGGCCAATAACAGAGTCCACGGTCGAATAATAAGGTGACAGAGGGATCATGACCATCTCTGTCAGATTTTGGATGAACTGTGCTGGTTTATGCGAGTTTGAGGGGGCAAGATAGCTGCCCTATATAACCAGAATCACACTGACTATTAAACTGATAAACAACCTTACTATATATAGGTCAATAGATGTGAACTCGTTAAATCTCTGGCATCATTTTGAACAAATCAAATACAAATAATAACTAATATAGCATGAGACTTGCAATTATTATTGCAGACATGTACATAAAAAAAGATGTTATACTTTAATGTGCGTCTTTTTTGTTTATTTTACCAGGTTGCTTTTACCAGGTTGCTTCATATTGCGTGTTAGACAGGAACTGTTTCTTCGAGTTTTTTTTACATATCATAGACTTTTCTCTGCAGATAATTGATTATAATTAGTCCGTGGCTTTCGACTCTAACGGATTATTATTGTTTCCAAACTTATCAGTACAGCTGCAATCACTTTAACACTTCTTCCACAAACTTTGATGTTATGATGTATCTATGATTTTTATCTTTCTCGGCGTTTCACTTGCAAAAATATTATATAAATATATTATTATTTCATGTAACTACATAAAATGTTATAAGGAAGTATAATGTTTTATGTATCTATTTTCAGTATTTACTTCAACAGTGCTCAATACGCTTGTAGAGATATGTAGTAAGTGATGAACATATATTTATGGCAATTAAGCTACACAGAAGCTTCCGAGTTTCATCACCGTAGTGAATCGTCAGGCTAAAATGCATGGAAATAAAATGATTAAATAAAAACTAAACTAAACAAACACATAAAAGTAGAAATAAAAGTACTCCAATCACGCACGTGTTAATTAAAGTTACGTATTAATTCGACACATTTACAGTGAGTCACCCC
The DNA here is from genome assembly GCA_963556195.1 of Sepiola atlantica. Taxonomy (NCBI): domain Eukaryota; kingdom Metazoa; phylum Mollusca; class Cephalopoda; order Sepiida; family Sepiolidae; genus Sepiola; species Sepiola atlantica. The sequence continues at coordinate 187,852,566 of OY744519.1, forward strand.
TATACAACACAGAACAAAAGAATAGAAAGTAAAAGTCAGCCGAACCTTTGTTCATGAGAAACTCTGCCATTGGCTAATAGAAACATTAACCCATGGGAGGAAATAACAAAGAATCTGATTGGCTAAATAGCTAGACTAAACACCACGTATATATACATAAACACCTGATAACACGAATTTCATGCGTTTTAGCCTGACGATTCCCTACGAGGATGAAACTCGAAAGTCTCTGTGTAGCTTATTCCTATAAATATATTCTTGTAACTTACTATAAAACATAATAATCCAATTTGTTTAAATTGAGACATTAAACAATAAGATTACAAATATATGCAATTTAGACTTTAACGAAAAGCTTCTCTTAATTGAAAGTAAAAAGAAATTATGCCGGTTTCATATCGTTGAAAAACTTGAGTTTAGGATGCGATCGAGTACGTAAATGCAGCACTTATTGTATTGATAACTTCGCAATTTAAAAAAATGTCGTATTTTATTAAACATTTTCATATATTTATATACGGAAACATTTTAGTTAAAGAACCAAACACATTTTTAACAAATTAGATCTTATAGATCTCTCATAACTAAAAACATGTATAGTTGGTGATTACTAGACATTACTAAGACATTTTATACTAAAACTTTTCTCTGCATTTATTATTTCGTAGTAAGTTTGGTCTTCACATATCTACCCCCAGTCGTGGACCCCAGTCGCATGTTTCCCAGGCCTGCATTACGGATCGCCTTGTCTTAAATATAAAAAAAGTTATTTTCAATGTGTAACGAATATTGTTTTACTCTGACTATATATATTTTCCAAACAAATATGATCGCAGGCTGGATACAAATCCTTTTTTTTAAATACATTTAAAAAATACAATACATAATTGCTTAGACCAAATACCTATGAGAAATGTTGCAAATCGCTATTTCATTTTAATAACTACATCATCGTTAGTTTTTTTGGATGCTATTAGAGAGAACGACCCGCGTTTCCGTGACTTCGCGTAGTCAATGTTAGGGCAGGTTACGGAATCACCCGAGAGTTGCCAAAACTATTACCAATCAGGTTCTTATCATAAACAGAATGTAATATTAAAAAAAAATACAAAATAGTGATATAACTTGTTTAACATTGGCCTTATTTTTATCTGCAGTATTTAAATATATTCTGAATGTGAGTATTATCGATACTTTTCTATACTTGATCCCAGCCAATAATCTGTTTGTGATTTTCATACTTTTTGGCTAGCCTCATTATTGAAAAAAACGTTTTATTGTATACTGTTTTGTTACTGAACTGATTACGGATATACCCAATGGGTGTTTTATAAATTGTAATTGAAAAAATCTAAATTCTGATGAGGGAAATCATAAATGTTTACAAGCTTTACTCTGATGTAATTGTGGTAATAAAATGATTTTCTGAAACGTGCGTACATATGGATGAATATTGTTTAGTATCTATTTTCGGAACTTAATAAAAGTATTAAAAGTTTAATTATGTAATAAATTTATAATTTAGCGAATTACAATTATATATATAAATACACACATATATATATATATATAGTCATCCACATACAGCCTGTTTCGCTGTTTCACAGCTCATCAGTGCGGCTAGACCAGTTAGTGTCTCAAGCCAGGATCGAAACGTAACCGTCGAGCTGACAGTCGGCGATGCTAACCCCTACGCCATCATGCGACACTGACTAAATGTAAGTGATATCTCAATGTAAAGAAATGTAAACATTGTAAATGCCTGAGCTCGAAATTAGTTTAACCTAATGAGCATTGCTTTAAAGCTAATGGCCGTTGACGATACCCTTACAAAAATAAGCTCTATATACATACATATACATATACAGAGAGATAGAGATAGATAGATAGATATATACATACATAATATTCATAACTATTAAATTATATTTACCTACAGACAACGTCGTTTCGAGCTTTTGCTCTCATCAGTGTAGGGAGTGATAATTTCAGACATTCACACGGTGCGAACCCGGTTCACAGAGTAACCTTTGACTCTGCACGCTTCCGCTCTATCCTCTAAGCCATAGGAATTAATCAAGTGAAGAGTCTCCAACTATTATATCACACCTCTCATCAGAGACTACGCTTAGTCAAAAAGCAAACGTGTTAATTGCTTTTAATTATCAACATTCAGAAAATCATGTTTATTACATATTCATTAACTCTTTAGTTTATTACAAGAAATACAAATTTTCAAATAGACTATCAGACCGTCTGCCAAAAATATGTAGACTTCGTGAATGATGTCTAGAACCGAGTAACAGAAATGTAAAATAAATGTTATATGTTGTTGCTCAATCTAAATTTCCGCAAATATTTTATATAATGGAGCAAAAAACTACAATTAAGGAGGTCTTCAGAGCGCTACTTTACTTTTTTTATTTCCGTGGAAGAAGGCTGAAAGAAAGTAAGACGAGCTCTGCGGAAATTCATAACAATATAGAAGTTATAATCGACTTGACTAGTTGCTACAACAGGACACGAGACACATTTTACTATTTCATCTGGTTAAAGCTGTATTCATATCTCTCCCAAGGCTACCAGAGAAAGTTAGTCAATAGTAGTACAGGAATTTGAAGCGAGTATGCGGAGCCAATAATCCGAATAACGATCAGACCGAAATACTTAAAAAATAATATATACGTGTATGTATGCATGCATACATATATATATATATATACACATATATATACATATATATATACACACATATATATACACACATATATATATATACACAGATATATATACACTTATATATATACACACATATATATATATATACATATATAGAGAGATAGATACACATATATATACACATATATAGATATACATACATATATATATACATATATACACATATATATATATATATATATATACGTATAGATATACATATATATATACGTATAGATATATACATACATATATATACATATATATACATCTATATATGGGTATATATATACATATATATATACATAATTTTCTTATTTAAATTTCTTGTTTTTAACAATTGATGATTTAATAGATATTGTATTCTGTCACAATTTTTATTCTCATCACATCATTTCACTGTTATATGTCTTAATTTGCATGAGTTGGTGTTTAACCGTTACACTTCTGAATCGTATTGTCGTCTATAAATTACCTTTATGTATACATCACAGAACGAACAAGCAAATTCTAGTTAATAACACTAATAAACAGACAAATTCTAGTTAATGACACAAAAATTATACATTAGGAAACCAATTAAAAATAATAATACTAGAAGCTATCTACATAAAAGCACAACAACCTAAAATTAACAACATCACATATAAAGCAAGTGGTAACATTTTAAAATGCTTAACTTAATCCGATTTTGTTCTGTGATGCCATCCTGCGTTGCTGAATTTAAAATTGTTTACAACATCCTGAAAAAATGCGAAAAAATAATTCTCTTTTTTTCTCCAGCTTTTTTGTTCATTAGCTTTTGACACCTGGGGATGATTCGACGAAGAATCGGAAAAGTTCGTGAAACCTGTGAAACCTATGGTACATTTATTAATTTTTATTGATTTTAATACAATAAGACCATCAGAAAATTTGAAAAAATAAAAAAGGTATAATTAAACAGACGAATTATGTAATTTCTGACAATGTTTGCATAAATGAGAAAATGCTGGATAAATACACACACACAATATATATATATATATATATATATATATATATATATATATATATATATATATATATAGTATAAATTACCGACTTGAAATTTGTCGGTATGTAGACAGACGTTATCTTCTGTTCATCAAAGACTGTAATAACATTCTTGGATGACTTTTCATGTCAGGTGTATCTAAAATAAGTCTGTTTGTAAAAGCGTTTCTCTTTCTTTCTGAATACTTATCTCTCCCTCCTCTCTCCCATCCTCTCGACCTCTATCTCCCCCTCTCTCTCTTTCTTAGACTACAGCTGACATCCATTCTGCGTAAAAATGGGTGCATAGGGATTGGGCGAATAGTGCACTTTATATTCGCCCCTTTCTCTTCCGCGGTGTGAGGGGGGGGGTCGTGTTTTGCCCAACTCAATCTCTAAGAGTGACATATGGTGGCAGTTTCAGTTTAGGAAACCAGAAACACTGAGACGTTAATAAACGGGTTGATGTCTAACATGTAAGCAAACTATTGTTATATTTGTAAGAAGCTTGTCTGTCTGTCTGTCGGTCGGTCAAAGTGTTTTAAATATTTCTTAACTTAGTTCACCCCAAACAAGGAAAGTTGCCACTGTAGACGTAAAGGGCAACTGATAATTAGGGTGAACGTTTAGGGGGTCATCCTGAATTGGTAGCTGTACAGCGATATATTTATTCACATTAGTTTTACATTTCTGCATGTCGGTACAGTCGGGGAAACAGGGAGAAGATCGGCAGCTCGAGGAAATAAGCTATTGATGCACCATTGCGGCGATAGGACAGTGGTGCTTGATGGATAGTGATGCACCTATTAAATTATGAGACTCATTTTGGGACCTTGTGTCAGAGGGAAATACTAGTAGATGGTGCACCAGTCCAGATGTTACAACAATACTCCATGCATAAGTGGATGCTGGCTTTGTAGAGATATAGAATACTAGTTTTCTAGCAAGGTAGAGGGAGCTCACTTTCTAATCAAGTATAAAATAGCATTGTCTTCATTAAACGCGCGGATTCAATGGTCGCATAACTCTATCAGAGGCTTTGTCTGTAAGTCGTTATTTTAGTAATAGTTTTTTCCTTCGTATGTCACGCTTTTCTTTGGAATACTATTTTCGTGTCATGTAACCGTTAAGTTTGAACTTGTATATACCTCGTTGTGTTATGCTTGCGTAAGAAATAGCATGTTGGTTGGTTTGTTACGCCTCAATTTTGAACAAGCATTTTGTTCACTGAACGTGAATATAACATGTACCCCCTTTAGGTGAGTTCAATCGTCACGTAGTCTGCCAGGTTTAAGTTTTACCTCGATCTGTCACCTTTAACTTTTATAAGATAGACGTCTATGTTAATTAGGTCTGTTGATCAGTATTTCAAAATGTCTAACAAAATTTTCTAAGTAAAAATGTATTTTTAAAATTAAGTAAAGTGATTTCCCTGATTTAATTTACGAGTTAATCTTTCGACTACCAGAAGAATCCCCGACCCTCAGTCCGCAGCAACGGTGTCCGGTCATATCCAGTTCCTGATATTAAAGACGTTCTGTTTAAAGTCGTTTACTCTTGTGGTTTGCCTATTTTTGTACTAATTTTATTTATTAATTTATTTATTAAATTGTTTAGTGAAAGTACAGCATGGTTAACGAAGGTCTCAACCTCCCCCATGTTTATAATGGCTTCCTAAAAATATCGTCTGCAGTTTACTGACCGTGCTGAAGTAATAACGTTATTATTCAGCAGTTATTCTTAACATAGACAGGGAGGTTTGTTTCCTAAAAAATTAATTAACAAATTAATAAATTTGGGAAAAAACAATCACCGGAAGTGATATAACGTATGAAGTTTAATATCAGGAATTGAATCTGACCGGAGATCGTTTGTTGCGAACTTTGAGTCGGGGATTCTTCTGGTTTGTCCAAGCTTTCAATCCAAAAGAAGCATATGCGAAGTTGTTTCTGCTTTTTTACGAAACACATGCATTTGTTTCATTCGCTTTCAATAATGTTTACATTTTTTCCGGCTCGAAAGCTTCTCCTAATACATTAATCTATACAAGAAGTCGGATGAATGTTCCTTCTTACGTTCTATCCACGTTCACCGGTAACGCTTCTTAATAGAACTTCTATTTTTTTAGCACCTTCATTATTCCATTTCAGCTATTGTTATCTGCTACTCTATATTCTCTACTTAAACAAAAAGTCTTTGGAATCAAAACGACCCCTCCCCCCACTCGCTGCACCTACACTTTATTTTGAGTGGGGGGAGGGTTCGTTTTGATTCCAAAGACTTTTTCTTTCATTCTTCACTGATGTTTTACTGAATAGCAGATTAGCAGATTGGTTTGTATTATTCGTGAACAGTCACTTTTGTTATTCTTAATTTTCAATGATTATTTACTTTTGAGACATCTAATATTTAGGTTTCTCGAATAATAAGATATACGTTAAACATTATCCCGGGCCACGCCGAGTACATTCAGGTACTAAATTAACTTTTTTTCTGCTTACACTACTGATTTAATAAAAACAGCTTGCTGATACCTTGATTACAAGTACGACTTTATTTCTTTCCAAATGCATAGCTTTTACATTCTTACAATAGCAGAATATCATTTTCGAACCGTGAGAGACCGTTGCAGTCAATGGCCCAATTGATCACTAATTGTATTTTTCAAACATAAACATTCATAATTTCTTTTCATTTATTTATTGTTTTCTATTCTAATAGATCTTTTCGGTAAAATATAAATGATGTAACAGCGAATCAAAGCACTTGAAATAAAATCACTTATTTTATTTTCTTTAATTTATTTTTTCTTGTGTTATGATGTACTGATTCTCAAACGGGTTAAAACCTCATGTTGTAGCTTTTTACAGAAAGCAGACGAAATACTTGAGATAATAGATTTCATTCTGTAATTCGCTAATTCACCTGCTATTGCGTCTCTCTTTTCTTACGTCACTCGCGCCAAACAGAAGCAATCTGTTGCTATGGTTACAATGAGTGTTACAGCTAAAAGGCTTGAACTATAGAGTTACATGTAAAAATTATTCTCACTTCTGACCTATCCTTATAACCGATTATTAAAACATTACTACCGACTACTGAGTGTGTACGACAATTCGATGAATTCTTTCCTTATATAAAAATGGTGCACTTAAAATAACGGCTATAGTTACGGGAGACCATCCTCGTAGACATTACCAACTCCTTTCGGAGGAAGGGAAGTAATTGTCTGCAGCATGAATAGATCTAATTCGTGAGGAAGTGCTGAGCAGTTCGAGCAAGCCACTTTCATGCGAAATTACGTTTTATCCGTTTTTTAGTCTATTAATGTATTTTCACGTTTCCCGTAAGACCACTACGTGCACGTCAGTCTAATCCATTTTTCCTTTTATTATATTGCCACTCAGACTTATGGTTGCTGCTAGAATACTGTTATGGTAATCTACCAAATTGCGTCACTACATAGACTCTCCCCGACACTATGAATAGTGATCATGATGAGAGTCGCTATAACAAATCTAGAAGCAGCCTCTGGCAACCCATTACTTCTATACTTTCTGTAAACATACTCTTGTTAACTTCCTCCTTGTCGTCTTAATACTTTTCGGCCTTTTGAACCCAAAACAGATACAAAGAAATACAGCGCTTTTGCTTTTTTTCCAATTTACCACAACTTTCAAATGTATTAGGAGAACACCCTCCCAAGTGTAACCATCTCCTTTCAGAGATGTTATGGGTTTCTGATCGGTTCGGTCGTCTGAGACTATCTCATCTGTGTAGCGAATTCCATATTGACCGAACAGGATATTTTCGGGGGGGGGGGATAGACTTTTAACCCTTCCATTATATCTAAGGAACGTTATCATCTTTTGTTTCTTTTTCTTTGTATTGCCAACCGGACTTAGTGTTAGTGATAGCATATAAACATACACAGTGCTTTTGTGTTATTTAGAATTCATCACAGCTATTAAGGTAGCGGGAGGCCATCAGTCTAAGAATTACTGCACACTTTCGAAGTCGTGATGTGTTTATTGCCTGTCGCGCAGTGCGCTCTCATCTGTGAGGGAATGTCGACAGAGTTGATCAGGATTACTTGAGGCTAAATTGACTATTAACAGTCCTTTAAAATATGAACTGACTTTTATCGGGTTAATTTGGCAAACTACGCACCTACCGTTACAATTTATTTTCTTTCTTATTGTCTCCCGGCGTTCGGGATAGTGATAAGGGAAATTGGTGAGTATGTATATATATATTTTTTATTAATATCCAATATTACCTGTTTTCCGTCAAATTCCCACCCAAGTAAAAATATCTCGTTTCTACGTACATATGTTATTGCCGGGATGCGCTTGTGTAGTTATCAAAAAATGCTTGTTATTTATAAATTTGATAGTTACAGAACACTGCAATTACTGTCTATAGCTAAGTCAAAAATCGAAGAACTGTATTTATATGGAGTTCAGAGCTGGGAGCATGCATTTCTTGTGTTCTTCGATTTCACCGGGCAACGTCTATACACATGTCTCGCAACTTCTAAATAAACCATTTCAAAAAGTAAGATTGTTGCTCGGGTTTTATTATTGCCCGAGACCTCGGTTAATTCTATATTAACTTCCAGGGGATGTTTTTGATAGAAGTCGCCTCAGAATAGGCATGAAGCCACTTTATGTAAGGAGCTAACAAGAACGAAATATGAATATCACAAAGACAGGAGATGCCTATTGGCCTTTGTTTTGAAAAGACCAAGGCTATAGCAGTAAGCAGGAAGAGAGTTCCACAAGCCTGTAGCTTTTAGAAAGATGATACTGGAATAGGAAGCTGTATTATAATAAGTATAAAACAGCGAATCGATGGAAACCAAAGCGTCAAACGAGCTCGAGCAAAACAAGCGGGGCATAGATCATACAATTCCGAAGAACACATGCTATAATAGTACTTAAAGAAAAGACTGAGACTAGCAACATCACGTCTGTGAGAGAGGGTGTGCTGAGAAGTAGAAAGAGTAAGACCAACCCAATTAAAGATAAGTTTCTGTACCTTATCAAGAACTTTCAAATGGGACAGAGTAAATATGACAACAGAACATGGTCTGATAGTCGATTTGTTGAGAAAGTGTTTTGAGCGATAGAGAGAACCGTCTTTACGAGAAGCAGAAAGAGCAATTGATCTAATGTATGGACTTCAAGAAATATTTGATGACAGGTCTATGCATGAAGACGCAAGGCAATAACGGAACTTAATAAAGCTATCGAGACAGAAAACAGAGCACTACTCGGGTAATTTGGAAGGACATCATGTTAAAAATCATGTTGCGTCGCAAAAGATGCACAGAGCTTAATGGCGGTCATCTCGAACACGTGCTTTAGAATATAGACAAAGAGACAAAAGATTCTCATGTTTTGATATGATGTTTTGTACAAGAATAAACAAGTTGTCACCAAAGTATTATTTAAGTCTTGCAGAAAATTAAGATTTGGACTCATTTTTAGGGACAAGTAATTTCCGTTGTCGTCCTATTTTCTCTTCCCTTGCTCTATTTCGATCCGATAACCACCCACTTCCGTTTACTCTATTCGCGTATGATTATTTTAATACCACAGGGTGTTTTCTGCCACCCCTATTAGCTGCGTTTTGGGTGTAATATGAGTCGAACCTTTAAATACAACCTACAGATTTTCTGTTTTGATACGTGACGTCAACGCTGGCAGAAGTTGCACGAAAAACCCCAGATGTTTTCGTTTTGTGGATTCTTTAGTTCTGCTTTCTGCAAAGAATTGTGTCTAAATTAAACACACTAAAATTTCTTTAGAAGTCATATATTTATATAAAAATACACGCTATCACTAAAAGTGATTAATTTCCTTTAAATATTTTTGAAACAATTTAAACTTTTTATATTTTTCTTTTAATTTTCTTTCATTTGCTGGGGAAGGGGCATTCTTCCAAATGCCATACGATCACCCTCTATTTACAGACTCCAACCGAGAGCTCTTTTCAGGATTCTGGCTGTTGCCTTGAGTGCAGTTGTTTGGATTTCTCTTGCAATTGGTTCACCAGGTATACTTGCTAAATACTTTTTCAAGTTCTTCTTCGTGAGTCCAGTGGCTCCTATGATAACTTGAATGATGGAGATCTCTTTGAGGTTCCAGTTATTTTTTCATATCATACATTAGACCTTGATATTTTGTTATTTTCTCCCTTTCAGCTCTGTTTAGGCCCCCATCATTAGGGACACTTACCTCAACTAAAATTACACCTCTCTCTCTTGTTCCATATGACAATGTCAAGTTTGACAGCTGCGTTTTCCAGATAGGTAGCTGTGGGGATTTCATGGTCATAATGGATGGTGTATGTCCTATTCCCCACAGTTCTCTCAGGTAGATGTTCCCAGTGCCTGCTGCTACATCTGATATTCAGTTTCTTACAGATGGGCCAGTGGAGATACTTGCACACTCCATCATGTCGTGCTGTGTAGGAGATATCTGCCAACATAATTTTGCAACTCGATATCAGATGGCTCACACTCTCCACTTCAGTGTAGCAAAACCTGCACTTGTAGTCCTGACTGAGACCAGCCATTTTTTAAAACGCATTTGTCATTAGGCCCTGGTCTTGAGCGGCCATTATAAGACATTATGTATATAAGATTGTCTTTTTAGCTGCGTCCATATAAGAGAGTCAGGTCATCACTCGGTCGGTTTGTCACGTTTAATTTTCAAATAATATTAAGCGACCCCGGGACCCGATGGGTCACAACCACTAGCGCATTTTATTCTACTTTGATTTAATTAGAAAATTCGTAAACTTTTAAGATATTTTTCTCGCATAATTAGAAATAATAAGTGTCTACATACACGAGGGCAGAGTTTGATAGAAAGTCGGTTTTTAATGTGGGGAAAATGCAGCTACCCTAAAAGGTTCACTTTAGATTGGGGAAAAATACGAATGACCTCAGTCTAGAAAGATTTCTTCTTCATTGACCGAAGACAGAAAAGTGTAATATCAGCACAAATACAAACTTCGTTCCTAGCCAAAAAGCCATAATTAATAAGTCTCTTTACTATATTATTATTAGTAGTAGTAGTTACAGTGGTGGTGGTATTATTATTATTATTATTATTATTATTATTATTATTATTATTATCGTTGTTGTTGTTCTTGTTATTATTATTATTACTACTACTACTACTACTACTACTACTACTACTACTACTACTATTATTATTATTATTACTCGCTAGGAGTTCGTACACAAGTCATCATCAGTAATTGCTCACTGATAATAACCGCTGGTGTTCACTTGAGCCTGAGTGGCAACAAGCCTCCCCAGATTTCCAGTACTCTCCATCTCTTTTCGATAACCATTACAAATTACCTTGCGGTATCGCAACATCCGCTTACCATAGATTCCTCGCTGGTAACGACCATTGGTTTCCTCTAGAATTTTGGTGTCAATAAACCTCTCCAAGGTCCCAGTAGTCTCCGCACTTTTTAAGTGGAAGGCTGATTAGTACTCTCCCTCCTCAGTTTTCCCATCCTCCTCGACCCTTCACGACTATTTTGTTTTGTATCAGCCGAGGCTTGTGCTATCACTTTCTTCAGGGAGGGGGGCAGTTTAAGAAATTTCTTGCAGTTTCTGTTCCTTGGTTTGTGTAGTGTTGTTCTTCCTGTGTTTTGTTTGCTTCCTATTGTAACTTCAATGTGACTGGTTACCGTTCGTAGCATATGCGGGTTGGTTTCCGCATTCGAGGATTTTCCTTAAAATTGCAGCCGCTTTAATCATTGCCGTCCTTTGTATATTCTGAGTGAATGATTATTATCATTAGTAGTAGTATTAGCATTATTATTATTAGTAGTAGTAGTATTATATACACGTATTATTATTCTTTATTATTCTTAGTAAAGCGACTTATCATTTTGCTATGTAATTTATATACGCGTTTGTGGTGTGTACAGACACACATATGTAAATTGGATGGCCACGATAAAAAAAAAAGTGTCTTTCTCTCTAAATGTTCACATAGACACTATGAAATATTAGAGAGTGGTTTCATCAATATAGAGTTAGTGATGAGAGAAATAGATAGATAGCTAAAAGAGGGATGAGTGGTTGCTCATTTAATTACAAATTACGACTAATTAAAACATATTTGTTTAAATATAACTCAATTCCAGAAGTAAATGATATTTTGGCATATATTTTGAGTTATTAATGTATATAGGAAAGCGCCTTAGGGAAAGAAACGTTAATAAACGAGCATTTATTATAGTAATGAATTTTAATCACTAAACGCGCAGATTAAATAGACATTCGTAAAAATATTTTTATATTTTAGCTAAACGTGTATGGGTGTATAACAGCCTGCGTGCAGGCGTCGTACTGAGGCAATATATAAACAATTTTTACTCGAGAAAAACAATAACTTTAAATTTTACTCAAATATCTCCGTCGGAATTCACTCAAAGCTTAGAACGACACATTTGATAGGCACTTAACCCGTCTCCCTCTAATACGAGCTGGTAATTCCTGTTAGTCAGGTCTACCTTGCATATTCTCACTAGTTTAAAAAATAAAAATGAAACAAAGAAAACATGCGAATCTGAATGGATAAAAGAAAGGAAGAAAAGAAAGGAAGAAAGAAAAGCCATGTCTGATTTCGGAAATATACATAAAAATAAATGAGATGAAAAAGAAATTCCGTTGTAATCTATAAAGAAAAAAAGACAGAGAAATAGGATAAAACAACCCTCAATCTGTAAAGTTAACAAAGAAAAGAGAAAGCTATGTACAACTCGTGACAATCGCTGTAAGCGTAGCGGCACCATTTTTGCAAAACCATTACAACATCAAGTGGAACTGCCAATGACTCAACTCGAGTTTTATAATTACATAATTCTATTAAAGCGAATATCGCTGTGTCGTTGCAGAAAACAAACAAACGTATTCATTATAGAAAACGGGAATTCATCAGCTAAAACTTGTGATTATGACTAAACATAGAAATACAATGTAAAAAAAAGAAACAAAATAGTATTATGTTGTAGGAATAATTGGAGCTACTCTAGAGTAGCCATTATGTAAATCAAGCCGAAGTATGTGGTGTGTTTGTAAGATACCATGTGTCATCACAGTATTACTTAAGCACACGAAAATGACGAATTGTAAAGTAAAACTAGAAATCTAAATGAATAACGAAACGTAAACGACGTGAGTCGAAAATTAATTGTGTGTTGCTATAAACGTCATATAATTAGAGAGATATAGAAGGAGATTAACTAAAAAGAAATAACTAGTAAATATATAACTAATGATAGTTATTATTGTGGTATTGTCTACGGAGACAATTCTATGTTCTGTGAATGTAATCAGCTATTCATATATTCCGTCAATCGGGAATGTGTAATAAACTATTTGGAATAGTCACTGAAAACGACCGAAAACATGTAATTAAAGGGAATGCCGCGTATTTAGGTTGAAAATGCAGAGCAGGTAATAGACAATAGCAAGAATAAATGAATAGTTAATCTATGTCGACGAACTTCCGATGAGTTGGTGACATGGGAAACAGATGAAAGCGTAAGTGTAAAATCATATCGGATCATTTTGTGGATAACCATATATGATGATTTACCTTTAATCTAACTATATATGAGAAATTGTGGAGCAAGTACTATCTAAAGATTATTAATAGTGAACGAATCGAAGGAATCTTTTCCAAAAACATGCATCGAGAATTAGCCGAAATGCCTTCTAAATCATATTCGCACATGTAGGATTTTGTAAAGAAAAGTATTAAGGTCAATGCAATTGGAGAAAACACACACACTATATATATATATATATATATATATATATATATATATATATATATATATATATATATATATATATATATATATATATACAAAATCACCACATCCGTCTAGTAGACGGAGAACTGTTTTTCTAGATAAAGGATCTCTTCCTATTTCCTCGTTTTTCTCTCTCACTCTCTAATATTTAAAACGTCTATTATATAAAAATAAGTTGTGTGTTTTAGTGTGTTTGTGTGTGCTAAAGATCAAAATAATGTATTAAGTGGTGTATGTTAATTACAAAGTTCTCAATATCCTAGATAGAGCCGATGTTTTTAAATGTCTCATTGGCCAGAAGTAATTACTTCAATGTGTTTTGTTATTGTTCATATTTCTCAGGAGCAAAGAAGTAATATTACATTTAGTAAGTTGTATATGTTAATCTCACTGTTCTAAATACCCCTTTATAGAGCAGACATGTTTAAACATCGAAGTGTTCGAGAGCACAAATCTGACGTGTTTTTTATAGATTTGTATACTTGAAAAGATACTCAGTGTTTCCCGGTAGTAATCAAAATAATAATGACGTAAGAAATTTGTTAAGTTGTATATGTTAATCCAAAAGTGCGAACTATCGTAAATAGAACAGGTGAGTTTAAAGGCCGCGATTCCCAGGAGCAATACTTCCAATATGTCACGTTATAGTGTTGTATACTATACAAAGCAACTTAGTGGTGTCCGGGAGTAGTAACAATAATAATTCAGTATTACATTTTCAAAGTGGCAGATATTAATCCAAAAGTGCTCAATATACTGAATAGTTCAGGTGTGTTTAATTGCCGCATTGCCCGGGCGCAAAGAACTTCACTCTTTTTCATTATCGTGTTGTATACTAGACAAATATCTTGGCGTTGTCCGGAAGCAATAATAGTAATAATACGGCATTACATCTAGTAAGTTGGATGTGTTATTCCGAAAGTGCTCAATACTTAGATAGAGCAGGTGTGTTTTTATACCGCATACTACTTGGGGCTATAACTTTAATGTATTTAGTTAAAGTGTTGTATCCTAGACAAAATCTCGGCGTTACCCAGGAGCAATACTACTACTACTACTACTACTACTACTACTACTACCACTACTACCACGACTACTACCACTACTACTACTACTACTACTAATAATAATAATAATACAGTATTACATCAGCTAAGTAATATATATTAATCTTATGGTGCCAAATATACTAGATAGAGCGCGGGTGTTTCAATTCCACAATTCCATGCGGTGTGTATCCCTATAGTGTTGTATACCAAACATGAAACATACAGTATACTATTTGGTAACTGGCATATGCTGTTGCAAAAGCTCGGGGCAATATCTCTACTGTATTTGATTATAGTGTACTATATTAACCAAAAAATTCGGTATTACCCCGTAGCTGTTATAGTAATAATATAGTATTGCATTTGGTAAGTAGTATATCTTGATATAAAATTGCTCAATATCCTTGATCGAGCAATTGTGTTTAAACACTGTGTCGTTCTTCAATCTGTTTCGTTGTAGTGTTGTATACTCGATGAGAAACTCGGTGTGTCCTGGGAGTAATAAAAAGAATAATACTGTATTACATTTGGAAATACACTTTATAGAGCATGTGTTTTTAAACGTTGCATTGCCTAGGAGTGTGGATCTCAATGTGTTTTGTTATAGTGCTGTATACAAGACAAGGCGCTCGGCGTTCGGAGAGAAATAGGGGAAATAGAGTGGTAGAGGGATAGCGAGAGAAAGAGAGAGATAAATAGAAACAGGTAGATAGATTAATGTGTTTAAATAAAGATGCTCCAGATATTTTTTAACCTACTCTATTTTATTTTTATGGTCCCGGGCAACGTCGGGTAACTTTGCTAGTCTAAAATAAGACTCGTCCGTCTAATATGCAAATTTAGCGATGAAAATGCTATTTTAAAGCAAAGGTAAAAAAACCGAATGAAGGATCGACCGACCGACTGAGCGACTGACGGACAGAGTTAATAATAAACATACGATGACAAAGTCTAGACAGAAAATGTAATAACTTTATGATAGTGCCAAATGTAATTTTGACAGAAAAACCAATAATAGAAATCTTTTATTTAAACTGATTGAATTTTCGAAAAAATGTCGCAAAAATATGAGAAAAAATTCACGCAACAAAAAACAATTGGTGAAAATATTTACGATAAACCAAATTTTATCTTCGCTGATGAAAAATAAAATAAAACACAAAACAGTCAATGTACGCGCACACTTGCATGTATTCATTAATATCAGATTGTTATAATTATAGATGGCCCAAGCATTCTACAAGGTTTTTACATTCTTATTGAATGGTAGTTAAGTCGAATAATAGTCTCTACGTGCATTCATTTTTCTTTTAATTGTCTTTTTCAATTTTGTACGCACACATCTAGGTATACAGTAACTGAATTGCAAGGGGATCCTGTGAAAAAGGACCAGATCTATATGTTCAGCCTTTGTAGGAAGTTAGGGTAGCACGATGTTTGTTCACATTACATGTAAATTTCTTTATATTAGTACGTTCGGAGAAACAGGGAGCAAGAATTAATTTCAAAAGCAAAGCGTTCTGAGGAAAAAGTTATTAGTGTATAAAATCGTCCGGCATTTATAGTGAAGGGGTGGGATTTTGCTGCTACTGGGATGGATCGATGGTATTTTCGTTGAATGGGTACAAGGGCAGTAAGTTCACCTGACAACATTCTGATGAAGTACTTATAAACCAAACTCTCAGGAATGCAATACTGTAGCTATACAACAGAGGAATGCAGCTTGGCAGACACTGTATGACCTATTAGGTTATACATTTTTGGCAGCCAGTTTGTGTACTAGTTCCAGATGTAACAACAATACTCCGTACACGGGTGCATAATGACTTTGTAGAGATATAGTCCACAGCCAGATGTGAGGAAGTTTCTAGTCGGGGAAGGGAGCTTACTTCCTCTGTTGTTGATATATGCACATCGTTGACCCTTCTTCTTTCTGTAGAACTATCATCATAATATACTTACATTATCAATTACTATAATGTCATATAGAAATCATAGTCGACTAATAGTTACACATAGAGATAAACAATCTCTCCTCTCCCTCTCTCTCTCTCTCATTATATATATATATATATATATATATATATATATATATATATATATATATATATTAGATTTGTAATGTGAGATAATATATATATATATATATATATATATATATATATATATTTATAACTAAATTTTTCGTGGTACAAAATTTAATAACAGCGAGGAATACGGACGTTTGGGACATTTTTGGGAGGGTAGAATGAGATTAAACAAATATAAAAACGAGAGAAAACGATTAAACGTTTACAAATTTTAGTCGTATTTAATCACTTCCACGTTTTACTCTGATGAGTGTAGACGAAAACCGGTTCAGTACATTAATTAATTTTCTTTTTAATCGTTTTCTCTCGTTTTTATATTTGTTTAATCCCATTCTACCCTCCCAAAAATGTCCCAAACGTCAGTATTCCTCGCCGTTATATATATATATATATATATATATATATATATATATATATATATATATATATATATATATATTAGATGTTTAATGTGAGATAATATAAAATTATTTCCACAATCAGAGAACGCCACATCCCACACAAACCATGAAAGCCACAGATCGGAAAATATATATATATATATATATATATATATATATATATATATATATATATATATATATATATATATATATATATATATATATATATACAGGGTGTTTCAAAAGTCTTGGGAACATAACGATTTTTAATAACTCAAAAACTATTAGGAGTTGAAAAATGAAATTGGTACCGTTGGAAAGGTTAAAGTTTCAACTTTTGTGAGGAATCTTCAAAGTTGCTCAATATGAGCACCATTCGTCACACGGCAGACATCTAGTCGATAGTCCATTTCCTGCCAAACGCGTTCCAGCATCTTGACGTCAATGGTTCCCACAACTGCCGTTACTCGAGCCTTTAGTTCGTCAATATCTCTTGGAAGGTGCGGCACATAGACTTGTTGCTTGACAAAGCCCCAAAGGAAAAAGTCACACGGGGTAAGATCTGGAGACCTAGGAGGCCAGGGCATGAGAACGTCATCACCTCGCCCAGATCTCCCAATCCATCTACCAGGCAGCCTTGTGTTAAGCAACTGCCTTACTCTAAGACTCCAGTGTGGTGGTGCACCATCTTGTTGAAAAATGAAGTCATCAGATTCTGCTTGTTCCAACTGAGCCATTAACCAGTCTTCCAGCATGTTGAGATAGGATTCACCAGTGATAGTTGCCTCTTCAAAGAAGAACGGTCCATAGACACCTTTCTTGGAAATTGCACAAAACACGTTCACTTTTGGTGAATCTCGCTCGTGCTCAAGAAGTTCATGAGGATTCTCAGTACCCCATATGCGAGTGTTATGCTTGTTAACTTTGCCATTCAGATGGAAGGTCGCCTCATCGCTAAAAACAAACCGGTCATCAAAGCCGTTATCTTCCAACTTCTCTTGCATTGCAATGCAAAAGTCACGGCGAAGTGGCTTATCAGTGTCCTTCAACTTTTGGATCAACTTGAGCTTGTAAGGTACCATTTGCAGTCGTTTCCTTAAGACACGCCAGACAGTTGCTGGAGCAAGCTGAAGTTCCCTGCTGGCTCTTCTCACTGATTTACGGGGGCTCCGCTGAAAGGCTGTCCGAACTTGCTCAACTGCATCTTCTGAAGTTGAAGGGCGACCTGTTCGCTTACTTGGGCACAAACACCCATCTTTCACAAATTTAGCATGCCATCTGACAATGGATTTCCTTTCAGGGGCTTCTTTTTTAAATTTCCTGCGAAATGCACGCTGAACACATGTCCACGATTCAGTCTTTGCAAATTGGAGGACGCAAAATTCCTTGTCTTGTTTAGAGAACGCCATTACTGCACCTGGAAAGATAACACGAAAATCATTAGTATGACCAAAAACTTGATTAAGCAAGCTTTAAAATGGCACCAGTTTCATTTTTCTACCTGGAATAGTTCATGAGATATACGCATTTGTAATGTTCCCAAGGCTTTTGAAACACCCTGTATATATACAGGGTGGGCCAAAATAAGGGTCCTATCTTTAAATTTGAATAACTTGAATTTGAATAACTTCCACAAAATAAAAGTTAAACTCACCAAACTTTATGTGTGTGTAGACTGACCCTTCCGAGATTTTTTGAAATAAACAAAACAAATTTTAGCCGAAAAACACTTCTTAAAACTTACAAAAACTAAAGTATTGTTTTTTACACTGTTTTGAGTTTTTTAAGCAAAAATAATGTTTTCTAAATGAGGGTACGTTCCTTAGGACTAATACGGCTCATGCTTGCTTCGGAAGGGGTCCTTTACTTATTCTAAAAAAAAAAATTAAAAAAATCAATAAATAAAAAAGTTATGAATTTTTAAAAATAGGACCCTTATTTTTGCCCACCCTATATATATTATCTCACATTACAAATCTAATATATATATGTATATATATATATGTGTGTATATGTATATGTATATATATATTTTTAATGTGATGTAATATATAATTATTTCAACAAAAAGACAACGCTGTAGTAAACAAAAACCATGAAATCCACAGACCGGAACCTAGATTCGAGTTTCGTCGACTTTTGGGCTGATCAGTAGGACACATCCGAATACAGGATTCGAAATCTGAGTCACTTGCATGCGAGACGAGTACTCTGCCATCTAAGCCATCTAGCTACACACAAGAAAGTGCAATAACTAACATAGATCAAGCAAACGGCGGCGAACCCGACTGCGGAATTTATTTACTTTTCTTAACAACGGTTGTAGTCACCAAAACTACAAAGTATCCAAGCCGATGTCTCACTAGACGGATTTTACACTCGCTAGGGCGACGCCATCTAATGAGCTAACCCAACGAGAAAATTAATATCAGATTTTTAATGTGAGATGATATATAATTATTTCCACAATCAAATAACGCCGAAGCCCACACAGGATGGCGTAACTTGAATCTAGGGCTTCCGGTCTGTGGATCTCATGGTTCGTCTGAACTGCAGCTTTGTCTGATTGTGGATATATATATATATATATATATATATATATATATATATATTTATATATATATATATATATATATATATATATATATATATCTTGAAGGTACCTATGTTGTTCTGATATTCTGTAATACATATACAAATAAATACATATATATATAGGGTGTTTTGACAAATTTGATAATATGTTATTTTCTTTCATTGCATAACCATTTAAAACAAATTATTAGCGATAAAAGGCTATGGATAGATGTGTATGTGTATTATTAGTGATTTTGAGAACTATAAACCATTGACGACTAGAAAGCACTGGTATAGTGGAAGAGCTCTGTGCTCCTTAAATATCTTGAAGACCGAGTGATATGAGCTAGAGAAAGGCGACGGAGAATTGGAATGAGTGGCAACCAGGATAGATCATTGCAAGTGTTTTGAGTGTATCCGCACAGCAAAATACCTCAAGAAGTTGAAAAAACGGTGCGGCAATATCGAGGTAATGCTATGCAAACCTTGGTAGGAGAGCTGAGCCTCGGATGTAGAAAGCACTGGACGAGACTCTTCGCTAGTCCGACAAGGGTCACAAGGGCTTATTACTCACCGCCAAGCTATAACATAACCACCTTATAAAAGCCAAGAAATACACATCAACAAGATTGAACAACCAGTCTAGCCGGGGATGGTCTTGTTCCTCTAAAGAGCAGCTGCACAACGCGCAAAAGAGGTAGAGAAGGAAAGGGAGAGAGAGAGAGAGAGAGAGAGAGAGACTGTATGTCAATGTTTATCTGGACTATACATTATACATAACGTATGTTTTTTTTAATATCTTGTAACAGTTCTTTTCTGTCTGTATATATATATATATATATATATATATATATATATATATATATATATATATATATATATGATGCCATCTAGCGTTGCTGAATTTTAATCGTAACCGACTTCCTTGAACAATCCGAAATACGTTCTCTGCGCGTTTCTCCGCGTTCATTTATAAATTCTCTTCTTACTTCAGACTTGTTGTTCATTTTCTTTTTGACACCTGACGATAAGTCGATGAATAATCGAAAACGTTCGTGAAACCTGTGAAAACTATGAAACATTTATTATTAAAATACAAAAAAAACATCAGAAAATTGAAAAAAAAAAAAGGTATAATTAAACAGACGAATTCTGTAATTTTTACAATGTTTGCATATATATATATATATATATATATATATATATATATATAGTGACGATTCCTAGCTGGATGACGCATTGACGCCTCTGTGTAGCTGAATTGTAATACATATATTTTAATACTATTCACTGCCTATTGAATTCTGTACACTGCTTGCTTGATGGCCGCCATGTTTGCTATTTAGATGTTAATTGCCTTCCTATTTCTAGACAATGCGTGCTGAAGCAGTGGTACGTGTCGCGGCTAGTTAGTTAAATATGTATTCATATCGGGGTTCGAACCGTGTGGACGGCAGGGATTTCCTCCTCCCATATTGACAATTGTAGGTTTGGCATTAAACACATGTTTACATGAGTTTATTTTAGAAAATAATATTTATTTATGAAAAAAATATTTAAAGCATTGAACATGTTGAGTAAAGTCGACAACAAGCCGTCCTCTGCGTAATTCTTAACTCTGGGCCCCGCCTATTGGAGTACTCTCGACTAGTTGCTGGGGAGCAGCAGTGTTTGCTATTTAGACATTAATTTACATTTCTAGACAATGCGTGGTAGAGCATTGTCACGCGCCTTGGCAACTTAGTTAAACATGACTTTCGTATCGGGGTTCGAACCGTGCTGACGATTGCAGGTTTGTCATGAAACATGTGTACATAAGTCTTTAAAAAAATAATATTTATTTACAAATAATTATATATATATATATATATATATATATATATATATATATATATATATATATATCAAGGCAGCATCTTCTCTTGCAGGCAAGTATTGTTGAATATAGCAGACAACTTATGTCTGGATATTCTTTAGTAGATCCTTTCAATACTCCGAATCAGAATCTTAGTTTCGGGGTGGGGGCGATGAATCTGCCATAGTTTTGATTTGTGTTCCAAGTACTTTCAGACCCATCCGGGTCCACTTTCAGGGGAATGAGGATAATCAGGTACAGACCATGTGTTTGTATTATAGATGGTTTGGGCAGGAATTTTCTAATAAGTACGAAACTATAGTTGAAATTATAGACATTTTAGTATAGTATTACTGTTATTAAGTTAATTCTGTTTATTAGTTTTTTTTGGGTTTTTTATATATAGGGCTTCTTATATATGGAATTTTTGTTTGCATTTTCTACTCGGTATATATATATATATATATATATATATATATATATATATATATATATATGAAAAATATTTGTTGTTGTTTATTATCTACGGACGTATACGTTTCGTCTTTTTTCAATCAAGACTCTTCAGCGTAGAAGTATGACTATTTACTACTGGTCACACGATTCGAAACCCTGGATTATAAGTATTTTTCAACTCCAACCCAACGTCTTAAACCTCGCGGCTAATATCTGAACAGCTGATAAACTGTGGTAGTTTAAATACATTTATAAGCGGCGATGACAGCACAGGCATTCTACTTATATTAAGGAATAATGCATTATAAAGCAAATGACGTCACGCTGTATTTGCACTACTACTAAAGTCCTCTACTAATTATTAAGAAGCGACAAATATGAAAAATATTTGTTGTTGTTTATTATCTACGGACGTATACGTTTCGTCTTTTTTCAATCAAGACTCTTCAGCGTAGAAGTATGACTATTCACTACTGGTCACACGATTCGAAACCCTGGATTATAAGTATTTTTCAACTCCAACCCAACGTCTTAAACCTCGCGGCCAATATCTGAACGGCTGATAAACTGTGGTAGATTAAATACATTTATAAGCGGCGATGGCGGCACAGACATTCTACTTATATTAAGGAATGATGCATTATAAAGCAAATGACGTCACGCTGTATTTGCACTACTACTAAAGTGCTCTACTAATTATTAAGGAGCGACAAATGTGTGTATATATATGCATATATAACTACCTTTCAAGAAATATCTCCTATTATTTTTACATTCACCAAAATTATAATATTTATTTGTATACATATTAAGTATTACGTCAATGTTCCATTACTTGGGCTGCTACATGTCAGTCATCAGATATTCATCGCTGTAGCCGTGATTCCAGTTGCGCGCTTTAGTGAGTGTTTCCGTCGTGTTGCCTCGATATACAGTTCCGGCGTAAACAGATTGTCGCGATGGAAACTTGCGGCGCGCATAGAACGGCGTATTTTAAATGGCGATTTAAACGTTTACAAAGAAACTTTCCATTGATTATTGTTTGTATTGTCATCATTATTATTCATTTTATTTGAATATACGCAAAAATACTCGCTATCCGGCGGCTATTAATTCAGTTCTAAGTATTCTTTTCAAATGTACACATTTCATTACATATCTTTGATATATATTTATTGTAATTTTCTAAGCTAATAGTTTTTATTTAAATACTTTCTTTGAAAATTCATGTACATAATTTTTTAAGAAAGATTTTGATAGTTTTTATTAAATCATTTTGATTATTGTTAATATCTACAAAACTATTGTATATATATAAAAAAGTAGAACAAAAAATTACAAATGGATAACACTAAACAGTAATTTATTATACACTGTTTACACACAGTTATATAAGTTAGGAATACAAAATAAATGCGCTTTAGTCTTTGTTCTCTACTATATATACAGTATTTCAAAAAACTTTGTTGTATTATTGATTTGAATAAGAGTGAGCTTTTTTAATGGTAATATAGGCGTGATAAATGAAAAACAGCTTTCGTATTTATTCATAAAACCATTACCTTTGTCGTTCTAGAGTTTTACAATATTCTATGGTCACGCCGGTGGATGAGTCACGCTAGTTTAAAAATAAGATCCGCGATGGAAATGCCATTTCTAAGTGAGTCGTTATCGACCGACGGAGGAAACAACCATACAACTGTAAGAGACTATCTGAAAAAAAAACGATATTTAAAGTGCCGTTATTGCGAATGAAGAACTGAAGACACTCGAAACGATACACAAATTCTTCAGAAAATTAACGATTCCAGTCTTTCGACTAATTGGTAATTCGATCCGCAAAGACGACAGAAAACATTGTAGCAATACAAATATTGATCCCGTAAGATCACGATTAATTACTTGATTCTCTTGAAGAAGAACTCTTCAGTTTTTGATCGTTGTGTTCCTAAAGCGAAAGGTTTGAACATCCGCAGAAATCCGTGCGTATTTGTTTGTCAGGAAAGCTGAGACGAGCGATCGGATATGTATGAAGCGATTTATTGAAATAGAAAAAGGACTATTTGAATGTTAAAATGTGTGTAGAGAAAGCGCATGATAGTACCCAAAAGACAGAAATAGCAGCATGTACTATCAAAACATTGCATTTTGAGCATGAAACCACGACCCATGAATATCATACCCTTAATTACTCATCAGTTTACGAAAATATATATTTCGCCTGCAGGTATCCTTTACAAATGTTACTGCACTAAATAGTCAGATGTTATTATGGTTCCAGTAAGGTGGGGTTTTCTTGGTCAATCAACCGGATGTTATTATTTTTTTACTAGGTGTTATGTCCGGTATCACAGACCCGATAGTCAACATTGGTGTAATGACACGTGCTTCTCTAAGTACAACTACAAATACAGTATGTTTATTTACGATGAAAATCAGTCGAAGTTAAGAAAAAATGAAAATACTTTATTAAGAAAATCAATATAGATTCTATCGAAAACTGTAGAAATAAAGTATTCGGTTGTCCAAAAAGTTCGTTCGTTTGTTTAAAAACCTAACTGGGTTTATGCTATTTATTTTACACGCCAGATTTGAAATCTTTAGAATCTCTGCAATTTGATGTTGTCAAACGGTATTCTTCTTCAACTACGGCTTCCACTTGGTCACAGTCGATCATCTTTGGCCGGCCAGAGCAAGAAGGATCTGCCCATTAAAAAGTTCTTTTTCGGAATCGAACAATCCATTTCTGGCACACCCGTTCTGTAACAGCATTCTCCCCATACAGATGACATATCTTTATGCAGGTTTCGTTAGCTGTTTTCCTTCAGATGTCGGTCGCGCTCTGCTTGTTATTCCATTTCAAGGCCTAAAATACAAGCAAATATGTAATAACTCTTCTGCTCAGAGGCTTATTAGACACTAAAGTCAACATACTCGCTACATGAAATACAAGATTTGAAGAATAGAAATATATAACGATTTTTTTGGCTAACGCGATATGAATTATTAAAAGTTAACATTTGTGTTGTCAAAATAGATAATAGTGTTCAAAAGATCGAGATAGTAGCAGATACAAACATAAACGTTACCTTGAGAGAAAAAAGAAACAGACTCCATAGATTATAAAAGTTTTAATTACTAACCAGTTTTCGAAAAAAAATACTTATTAAAATACAAGACTTCGTTGAATGTGAACATTTGTGTAGTCACACGTTAGCATCTAAATACAGACATGGAAACAATATGTTTATTTATGAGAAACTATTAAGCGAAATTAAGAAAAAATAAATGTCTTTTATTTTATTTGTTTTAACTTATTTATGGAAATCGCTCTAGACATGGCATAGAACCAATTGATGTAAGAAACAATACCACTTCAAAGTCAAAAAACCAGCCAACAACAAGTGTTAGATGGATAGATTTCGACCTAGAAAACAGCAATTTTTCGCCGTTTGTCAGAAACATCGCCCATGGAATGTGAGGACTAAAGGACAAAATAAAGGAAGCCGGATGTACGAGGCTGCCGAAAGTAAACCCATGGTCAACTTTCTACTCTCCTTTATGAGAAAAACATCTAAAAACGGAATCGGCGATATAGCCTGAACATATAGCAGCGTCAAAATAAGCCAGTTTTCTCGACATATCTCTATTCGAGCCGTTCATCGTGGAGACGAGTGGAGCGATTAGGCTCGTTACACCTTAGTTTATTAATGACGAGTCACACCGAAGGGAATCGTAACTTGACTTGGCTCTATGAGCATCTCCCTTTTGCATCTATTCAGAGAAACGCCAAGCTAGCAAAACATCCGTTGACAATTCTTGATGTTCCAAATATCACCATTACCATCGGGGGTATTGATCACTCCTGGGGGAAAAAACCCTCCCTGCTTTTCGTCCATCTTACTGGTGATTAATCTCTTGTTGCTATAGTCGCCACGCGAGACACTGCAGGTTGACGAAGCTATTTACCCATAGCAAGATGTCCAAATACAGTACTTGGTATTCCCAAATAGTCACCCATCTAGTAATGACCAGGCTCGACGTCGCTTAACGTTGGTGATCTAGTGATTATGCCGAATATAGGCTTTTTAACTTCGGTGGTCGGTAAAGAATTTAATGAACTTAAAAATTTAAATAATTTTTGGTCCAATTTTTTAATTATATATGTATTGAGTAACTTTGGTGTTTACTATCTAGAAACTATCGATCACTGTGTTTGATGTTGCACCATGTTATATCTTGATTATAAAGTAAGCCAGTATATACTGGACAAAGAGACATTACATAGAAAAAGTAACAATAAACTGCTACTACAAACTGATAATTATATTGTTGAATATTGGGCAACGTGTACCGGAAATATCATCTTGCATGAATAAAACATACTTGACATAGACACCCACCTGGCCGGAAGAAACAAAATACGATTGACTGATACGGAGATACAACTTTTATGAAATAAAATTATTGATAATTGATTTTAAAACCACCTACAGACGTGAATACCTCAGTAGCTAAATAAATACCCTACATGGACAGTGAAGGCAAACGACCAGAATGGTATTTACAAGTGGATGCGTGTGTCTCCTAAATTATTATCTCAATATACTCGATAATTAAGTCGAGTCGACTGACGATCTGGTTCGAGTAAAGCACTTCATTAACTTTTGTGCCTATAGCGCCGCACAACTAACCCGATCTCATTTATGGCCACCGACCACCAAATTACAAAATTTGAATGCATTCTATGAAGTGGAATATTTTACTAATACTTATAAGGTACGACCAGGGCACACACACAACTTGTGGACATTATTACACAACGAGCTTCGTTAACAACTGAAGCACACAATCAAAGAAAACCAATGCGTTTAAAATAAAAAGGAATACAAATATTGTCTATTATCCTTATGAAGATTTCTGTGTGAATCAGAAATTTGAATTTTAAATAATGTTTATTTAAAAAAAAATCTCTGCATTTTACTGGTTTGAAAAACCGTTTTAAATTATATATTATTGTATTTTTATACATCATCTTCTTTCGTCATAATTTAAAACCCAGCAGACATATAGCAATATAATACTATAAATGATCCATTGTTAATAGGCAGAGATGAATATTTCATGTCATTGTCAGATCTAATAGTTACTGTCACTGATCTTCAATAGGAACATGCATTTATACCACCAGCAAAATAACGTCAGTTAGTAAAGTATTACATAAAGTTACCACCTTGGATAACATATTTGGTTTATTTTTATTTCAGTCACTTAAATTATTTAGATTTGAAAGAACACACACAATGCCAGTTCTCAGGATAATCGCCTTTTTCTGGTCCGGATACTTTTCTTCTTTCTTCTTTTCCCCAACAAAATATAGGACGTTCGTTCTTACTAGCAGCAGAAGACGTTTTATTCAGCGTTTTTGGACTGTCAAAAGCGCTTATATTACATAATCACGACCGTCGCCTCGAAATCCAATAGTGTCAGGTTCGCTCCTGCGAGCAACCACTGTTTCTTTGCAGCGTCGTGACTGCTTATCCCTCTTTCTCTGTCCGCATGTCATAACACACATATATACGACTTTTTCAAGATTCCTAAAGATGAATTCCATTCAGATCCATTGTGAGTAGCTGTGGTTGAACAGTGCATCTATTGAGCCATTTCCTAGTGGATATTTGGAAACAGCAAAACCAAATGGTATAATCATCATACCGATCCTGTCATTCATATAAGAAACAGAGCAACCGATTGGCATATAACTTTCAACACAGACAAGAAATGAAGCTTGTCCGTAAAAATATATCGTAACAAGTAGACCTGCCCTGTAGCTGCATGAATTAATGTGACATGGCTCAAGTTACGCACCACCCAGACCGTAAGAGCAGCGACCTGTCTTAAGTCGAAGATCTATCGGACTGTTGGGAGAGCTCTCGCTTTTTACAGCTGTATACAGCTCATACAGCTTATACAGCTCGGGGTGCTTATCAACACAGCTCATACAGCTTATACAGCTCTGGGTGCTTATCAACACAGCTCATACAACTTATACAGCTCTGGGTGCTTATCAACACAGCTCATACAGCTTATACAGCTCGGGGTGCTTATCAACAACGAGGAAAGCTGAGCGATGATTCGCCAATATGGAAACAAAAATGATCCGCTGCATGTTCGGAATTACAGTGCTCGACACGTCTGCAATAAGGATATCCGAAAGCGTTAGGGCATCGCAAGATGAGAAAATTGCGGCTCGAGAAACTTTACATTACACTATAAGTCGCCGAAAAGCGACTTTTAGTGGAAAGTGGCCGATGGGAAGGCTGATGATAAAATAGGTAGACACCATGCACACAGTTCTTCGTGAAACCGGTTTTCAACCGAACCAAGCCTGTAACCGTGTCAAGTGGAGACAACAATCTTTTATTGCAAACCCCGCCGAAGATCGGGATTTACACATAAGAAAATAAAGAAAAAGAAGAAAAAGAAGAAGATTTACACCTGCCCTGTGATAGGCATGCCAATAACTGATAATGTTAATGTATACCTTAATAGATAAATAAACTCGTCAAAAAGTTTAAACTAAAAAATAAGAAAAATGTAGCGGATTAAAACTATATTAATATGTTGCAGTCAGTCTTATGAATAATTAGAAGAATACCCGTCCCATGACGGAGAAAATTATTCCACGAAAAGAAACCGCTTAGCACCATTTTTATGTCTCCTTACGAATATAAAAATAGAGTTACAATACTACTTAACCTCATGTCTAGAATCCTTATTCTAATTTTGATCAAAATTTATTGCACAGCATTAATTCTAGAAAATATCTCGAAATTTAAGGCTTAAGCTTAAGGGGGTTAAAGCAATAAGAATTTGAAATTCAAGGAATCTAGCTTACTTGGTGTCTAACGACAATTCAAAAATCTAATATCACCGGCAAAATATAGTCAGCTAATTAATCATTATAGCAAGCCACCACACCTATGCGTCCTTTTAAAGATTCATGAAGATGATATGCTATTAAGGTCCATTGTCAGCCGTCGAGGTTGCCAAGCGGAGGTATGTAGTGTCACGGCTGACTTGTTCTTGTTTTTCAATGCAATGCAGACAAGAAAAACAAATGAAATACCAAATATGAGAAAGCTTTATCTATTATGTGGTCCAGATCACGATATTCTTTCAATTAACTAACACTGGCGTCAATAAGGTCAAGTGGTTCCAATAACAAATACCACTTAGTGCCACGTCTTGCTATCGTAAAGGGATGAGTACATCAAAATACGCATCAATTGCTTTGTGTGTTAAAAGATATTCCTCTAAATTAGATCGTTATTCAAGAGGCATCCCCCATAGACAGCAACAGCCATTTGCAGACATATTTTAATTGATTTATTACCTGTCATCACGTTCGCTCCCCCTTTTTGCAGGAATGCCGAGGAGGCGTTTAATTCTTTTGGAACTAGACTTGAATGAGAATAAAGCACTGCTATAAATTATAATAAAATAATGCATTAAATAAAATCTCTACAACGTTTGTAAAAGTTTCAAAGAATAAACGATTTTTTTATGTTTGCATGAAGAGGTTATGTATTACACTGCTTTTTTTGTTGATGCTAATGATTGTGTGGGTGATTTCCAGCCTCGCGGACTAAACTAATCGTTTGTTTAATTATATCATCTGCACAAACATTAGCATCGACAAAAAGCAGTTTAATACGTAACATATTGTGGGAAATAAAGTTGAATGGGGTCTTCTGACAAGGAATAGGTTATTGATAATTTGGATGCGGTTATTTATATACAGTATAATCGCGTTGAAACACCGGTTCTAGTTCGATCACCGAAGTTAAGCAATGCGGAGCCTAGCCAGTACTGCATGGGTGACCATTTGGGAATTTTAGGCGCTGTATGTCATCTTCCTATAACCGCCATATACATGCGGCTGGGCACCGCTTGTGAATTTGATATTCTGTGTAAAATTCATGCTTCGGAGGAAGCCGGTATAGTCCTAATGCAACCCAAGTATATTATCGGTTCGTTTCGTTTATACCTAACAGCAAATGGTGTGACTGTTTGTTAAGATGAGTAGTAAATATCAATACATTAATGCCAGCAGTTATTTAAAATAAAATTTAACTCAGAATATATGTGAATGAGGACATTATTGATATAAAACTAAGACACTATCGGATATATATATATATATATATATATATATATATATATATATATCATGATTTTTGGGGGAGTACAAACTTTTATTATCGCAAGCATGAAGGAAAGACGAATTCTATCGTTCATGATTAAAAGTAAATAAAGAAAAAAAACAGCTTTTGTTAAAAGAGGGCTAAACCGGTCGGCTGGCATTTTTTTTCTTCATTACCTTTTAATCATGAACGATAGAATTCCTCTTCCCTTCATGCTTGCGATATATATATATATATTCAATTACACTGTCAGATTTTTGAGAATGAATCTCAATTTGCAGCTAAGTAATTAATTAATAAATTATTAACTTGTGTTCAACTAATCGTATATAATAATTCGTTACCACTAAGTATTGTATTTCCGAATAAAATCTCCCCAAAAGAAGCTCACGTGCCATACAATTAAAATAATATCAATAATATTTTCGCTTGTCTTATATAAATAGAGATTTAGTCCGTCTGTCAGTCACAATTATATTTTTCGGTCAGTCACAATTTTTTAAAACGTAATAAATACATTGCAGAATTTCTCTCATTTCGTAATATCAGAGATATTGACTACTTTTAAAACTGGAAAATATTGCATTAACAGTAAATAATAAATTCCCCTTAAATATAGCTCATGCCATCACCGGAAATCGAAACCTTGAGATCTTCTCTCTAAGATTCTGCCAACTGAGCTATGCGGACTTTTTTATAAATAGAGAATATTATCTTAACAAAATAATTACAGCTTTGGTGTGACGTCATAGATTTATGATTTACGTCATGTTTCAAAACATGAATTAAAATAAAGCGATAATAAAATTAAATAAATCAATATGTAAACATTATAAAATAAGTGAGACATTATCTTAAGATTAAAAAAAATATATTTTTCTTTTACTACGTATTAGCGTTAAAAATAATTAAATATTCAATATATACTAGAATTTAGGGGCCATAATTATAGTGTATTTAAAAATAGACGTGCCGTGAAGCGTTAGATGACAAAAACTGAGATTTGACTAAAAATTTCATAAACTCTTACATATATTTTAAGATATTCTTTCTGTATGAATAAAATTATAAGTATTATTATTCTTTATAATTCTTATATAGGCTTATAATAAGACTTATAATCTGGACATCTAATTTACATACGCGTT
This sequence comes from Sepiola atlantica, assembly GCA_963556195.1. NCBI lineage: Eukaryota > Metazoa > Mollusca > Cephalopoda > Sepiida > Sepiolidae > Sepiola > Sepiola atlantica. The sequence continues at coordinate 187,883,918 of OY744519.1, forward strand.
TGTGGTGTATACGGACAATGTATGTCAATTGATATTAGAGAGTAGTTGAATAAACACAGTGAGATGCACAGGGAGAAATACATAGATAGCTAAGAGAAGGATGATTGACTTGTTCAGTTAATTAGAAATTCCAGCTTATTTAAACATTTTTTTCAAACAAGACAACACCAGTACACAAGTGTATTTTAGCATATATTTTGTGTTATTAAAGTATATAGGCAACAAACGTTGATAAAATTATATTTAGAATAATAATAATAGATTTTTAGCGATATTGTTTCATTTAAACCTTGTGTCATACATGGACACATAAAAGTTCATAATCATACCTAGTGTGTTAGCGCTTGTATCTCAAATGTGGTCCTTCTAGACTGCGGTAGCACCACCTGTAAATAAGTTCTTGAGAAATGACTTAGTCAAGACAACATGTTAGAAGAAAGAGGGGGAGAATTCTGCTTGTTTTTTGTTCAAACTCACTGACTAGTGGGGTGGCAGGAAACACAGAGAGAGAGAGGGCGAGATGGAGTGTGTGTGTGAGAGAGAGAGAGAGAGAGAGAGTGAATCAATATCTAATCATATCTTAGAGCATTTTAAAAATCAAATGTTCACACGTTTAGTTTTCCCATCGAACTTCTGACTTCTCTCCCTAACCTTCTTGTTGAGCTATGTGACGTCACATCCGTTTCTATAAATCGAGTTGACCAAGTTGATCTTGACTCAACTTCCTTTTCTTGTTATTTTAAATTAAACAAATTATTTACCAGCCGATCTACTTCCCCAATATTTAACAATATGACGCCATTTGTTTGAGAACTGCGACATAGTGAATGTTACAGACACCGAATCACCTTTGCAATAAGTTTATATTGAACTATGTACATTGTTAGATGATTCTTATTCTAACCAAATCGACACACCGACCGAAGCAATGTTAAGGTTGATTATGTTTGCTCATAAATTGAACCCATTCGATAGAATATTAAGTGAACGTTTTTGGTTTTCATAAAAAAGAAACAAAACTATTGATTCGTTTCTTTTTTTTTGTAGTTCCTTTTGCTTCTGTTTTATTCGTTAAATAACAAATAGCCATCAATTTCTTTCTTTGTCTCTTTAAAAAAAAATGATTCTTTTTTTTAAAGAAAACAGTCAATCCTTAAATCAATATATCGTCCCCCATTTAAAATGCATGATGGAGATTCAATGTGTCTTATCCCACCGTTGGGGACAAATTTATAGAATTACACATCGAAGAATATGCATAAGCACGTCCATTTGAATAATAGTAGAGATTACACACATTTAAGAAATATGAAAACGCATATAATCCACACATTAGAATCTCTTTCTCTCTCTTTCTATCTATCTATCTATCTATCTATCTATCTATCTATCTATCTATCTATCTATCTATCTATCTATCTCTATCTCTCTCTACTTCTCTCTCTCTCTCTCTATCTATCTATCTATATATATATATATATATATATATATATATATATATATATATATATATATATATATATATATATATATATGTATATATATATATATATATACATATATATATATATATATATATATATATAAGTAAATTTCGCGTACAACAAAATCGTAGGATAAATTTCAGAGGAAACATTTTTTTAAATCAATGAAATGGGCGGGTGGAAAAAAAGAAAATTACTAAAATTTTCCTTAAAGCCTTATCGTCTGAACCTCTAAGAAGAAACGTCAGAACGATAAAATAAAAACTAAGAAAATCGAATGAGATATGAAGAGAAAACAACTTTGTTTCAGTTGGAGAAAACGATTAAGAAAAAAAAAAGTAAATCTCTCAACGTTATGGTGGATTTGAATCATTAAAGATCTCCAACTGATGTTTCAAAATCTTTTGTCTACACAGGCTAGGTCGAGAATTGTTAATAACTAACGCCTCAATAATATTGAGATGGTAGTTCGACCCACCAATGGGAATACTTGTCAGAACAACTATTTATACTAACCAATTGATTACCGATGGCTGATTCCTGTGCCTGAAAGTTCCCGGATGATCTCGAAACCTCGTGTAAGCGAATATCACACACACACACACACACACACACACACACACACACACACATATATATATATATATATATATATATATATGTAAACATTGTTAAAAATTACAGCAATGCGATTTTATTCTGCGATGCCATCCAGCGTTGCTGAATTTAAATCGTCAACGAATTCCTGGAACAATGCGAAAACGTTCTCTGCGCATTTATCCGCGGTCTTTTTAAATTATCTTCTTTCTCCAGCTTTTTTGTTCATTTGCTTTTAACAATTGAGAATGATTCGACGAAGCATCGAAATCGTTCGTGAAACCTGTGAAACCTATGGGGCATTTATTATTTTTTTTGATTTTAATACAAAAAATACCATCCGAAAAATTGAAAAAAGGCATAATTAAACAAACGAATTCTATCATTTTTAACAATGTTTACATAAATGAAAAAATGTTACCTAAATACACAATATGTATATATATATATATATATATATATATATATATATATATATACAACTAAGAAAGATATAAACTCATGACATATTCAGCATTAATTAGACAAGTTCTAAACATTCAATATTAACCAAGTTTTAGTGGTGTTGATGTTGAATTTACGTTACTTTTATACTTAATGTTAACTATGTCATACTTTTGTATCTTTCTATTGTTCTAGGCTGACTCTGTACTGGGTTCGTGCCTTTCGAGCATCTGAAATTGTCACTTCCTGCACTGATAATAGCAAAAGCTTGAAACGTTGGCGTATGTAGGTTAAAATAATTTAATATTTATTTATGAAAATCTAATATAAGCTGTTTTAAGAAATTAAGTTGAGCCCTGATTCCGAAAACTTCGGTAAACCCTCTCGACTGTCTACTGTCTGTTGCCAGATTTTATAAAGCACAAACAGAACTTAATTTTACTGCTTTATCTGATAATTTTCCGTGGCCGTAGGATTAGAGCGCTAGCTTGCGGAGTCTAGGTTGATTGTGTACTGAGTTCGCGCCTTCCGACCATCTGAAATTGTCATTTTCTACACTGAGGATAGAAAAATTTTGAAAATAATTTAATATTTATTGATATATATATATATATATATATAATAAATTATTGATGGGCCGGCCTAAAGTCTTAACCATGGAGCTGATTTAGAACCTGCAGTCGTCATTTGTATCTGACTTAATTTACTTTGCCTTTCATCTATTTAACTTTGACGTGTTGTTCTCCCTTTCTCTGTCTCTCCCCCACCCCCTCTTCCTCTCTCTCTCTCTCTCTCTCTATATATATATATATATATATATATATATATATATATATGTATCGAAACTAAATACGAAACTGTTTCTGACATTTGTTTTTACTGAAGGGTCTCTGCTTATCAAGGCTCATGAATCCACTCTAAGACAAGGGGTTAAGATATTGGTTGGGCGATGAACGGCATCATGATAGCATTGGAAACAACCGGTGTAATGGGCAAACACATTTCTTGTAATTGTTAATCCAGGAGGACGGCTTAACAAGTATCAGTTTACATTAGACTTAGAGATAACCCTAATGTTGTCAAATGGGAAACAGCTTCGTGGTATTTTGTTCCACAGATAGGACGCTCTAGGAAAGAAACTTTGTTCATAGTCTTTGATACAGAAATAATTTCTTTGCTATGCTTGTGGCCAAGTGGGTTCTTTCTCTGAATGTTTTACAGATGAGAACAAAGGATCAGAGTAAGCGCCTACAGTGAAAATAAAGATAAAGTAGAGAGAGGGAACAACAACTCGTCTACAATGAAGAGAAAAGATCACCCCACACAACATTGCGAAGTCAGTTTTGTACCCTGTCAAAGCGAGAAAGAGTGCTTCGAGCGGAACCTTCCAAGATGTGATAGCAGAACTCAATCTTAGGACGGATCTGGCTCTTATGCAGGTAAACGATTCCGTCAGGTGTTATGTACCTTCTAGACCGATAGAATGACCCAACCATTTTTCCAGCGACCTTAGCAACATATTTGATGTACGTTTAACATTTCAGTTTTGGAGAAAAAGGAACATCTATAAAACGGGCTTCCTTAAGGAGCGAGCCATTCATTTTATTGGGGGAAAATAAGGATCCGAACGTTGGTGCTGAAAAAAGAGAAGCTTCGTTTCAGAAGGTTTTCAGGAAGCAAGTTTATATATATATATATATATATATATCTAAAGAGTACGAATGAAAAACGCGATAAATACAATTTCTTTAAATAAGGGAATTAAACAATTAACAAAATATTAAATATAAATTTCAACTAGAACATTATTTAGATTGAAAATAACCCGATATCACATTTTGTAAAACATGATATTTGGGTGTTGTACAAAACTTTTCCTTGTGATAGCTTTGCAATTATTCCGTCTTCCTCCCCTCTCTGCAGCCACATTTCAGACTAGAGGAGAAAGCTATCAAGCATAATATATATATATATATATATATATATATATATATATATATATATATATATATATATGAGTTCACCCAGTGGGAGGAGGGGTTAAGAATATTACAGTTATCTTCATCGCGTTCGATATATTAACTATGTTGCGATCATTGTTCTTTCTGAACTTTTGCACATGCCTTTTCATATAATCACTTACTTCCTAGAAATTATAGAAACTGAATCCGCAAAAGGGCAGATTGTTCTGGTTCTACATTAACTAGCACTGGACCACGAATATGGTTGTATTTTATTGGTCTGCCATTCTTATCTATGTAATAGATCTGTCATGCTTAAGTCTGAAATAGCATTCGTTTGTCTGGTACGTTTAAGTTAGCCGATTATTTTTTATGTTTGAAATATCAATATTTTCGTTCTGTCACGCTGAAGAGATTGAAAGAACACACACAGAATGCCATCTTTCAGTGTATTCTCCTTTTTTCTGGTGCCGGATTATTTTCTTTTTTTTCTTCACCAAAAAAAGATAAGACGTTCGTTCTTAGTAGAAGCAGTACTCGCCCAATTTATCTAAGTGGTAACCCCAAACGAAATGATTTTATCCGACGACAGTCCAAGCACACCTGAACAACGTAAGCTGCGTGGCGTCTAAAAATATCTTGTCCTCGAGCAAAAATGTCACTCCTTATATTCAGCTCGTTTGAACTGCCAAAAGCGCATATTTTGCATATCGTGACCGTCGCCTAGGAATAAACCAGGTCCAGATTCGCTCCCGCGCGCAGCCACTGTTTCCTTGCCGCGGGCGCATGGTAGTTGTGGTCGCCTATCTCTTGATCTCTCCGCACCGTTACCACACGTTAGTAATCAAATTTCGTCGGTTTTTATTCTTAAATTGACGCATCTCATGAATATCCCTTTCTTGTTGATTCATTTATCTATCATAGAAAAAGATAAAAATATCATAAGAGATGATAATAACATTTGAAGAGGACGTGTCTGTTTTAATTAAAATTAAGAGCAAACAAATAAAATATTTCAATGAAACAGAAACAAGAAACTCACTTTCTATAGTCTTTATAATAGTTTAAAGTGGCCATTTTGAGAGTCGAATACGATAATTCGTTTCAAATAAAGACACTCGCCTCATCTTCAATCGAAATCATCAATTAATTTCACGTATTGATTTTTTATTATTTTTGTGTTTTGTTTCAATTTTCTTCCGTTTTGATCGTTTTCTGACATTTCTTTTTATTTCGCAATTATTTATTGCATTCGTTATATTATTTTATGTCTGTTCGTCACAAAGACAACCAATAAGGACTATCGTTATTGGTCGTTATCTTACTCTCCTCGTGGCCTGGGCATCGATGCTGTAATTTCACTACTGCTAACGTGATGATGCTCAATGAAGCTCGGAAGAGCGAAGACTACGACAATTGACCACTACATATTTATTGTTCTTAAATATCGGATCCATTTCCGCAACAAGAATTCTTTATTGTTATCCTACCAGGGTTCTCTACGGCTATATTTATTCTAGATCTACTTTATGACATACTATAATAACGTTGATACACCGATCCTTGTAAGATCACCGTAGTTAAGCAAACTTGAACCTGGTCAGTACCAGATGGGTAAGCATTTGAGAATACAAGGTGATGTTTGTTGGAATACGGCAAAACATTACTGCTCAAAATGCCCTCCCTAAACCTAAGGTCCTTAAAATTATCTCTACGGACCGTGATATATGCATGCGACAGGGGCCAGTTTGTCGATTTGATATTTCTTAAAATATTCTTCGTTTGGAAGAAAGTCGGCTTAACCCGCGCAGATGGAATGTCACAACAGGACAGGAGGAGGATCTCATGACACTTTCGCCTGCGGGTTATACACTGATTATTTTAACTATTTAAAATATCCATTGATCTAGTCACATGAATATATCTACAAATGCCTTCGATCTTGCTACACTGCGTTTACCCCTCCCCCCTAACGAAACTTTTCTGATAACTTAATATCTTACTCGGTCGATTTTGTTTTTCTTCCCTTATATCTGTATCTTGATTTCATTGTATCATATAGTACCTTTGGTTGTGGATAATATATATATATATATATATATATATATATATATATATATATATATATATATATATATATATTCCATGATAAATGCCAGTATACTGAAATCATGTGCCCTTAATAGGGTTAAGATGAAATTTCATATACACTAAATGTACAAAAGCAAGGAAATTCCCAAATTTTTACACTTTTATTGTCATTAAGGGTATGCGAGCACAACAGGACTATGTATTTTACTGGTAGGAATTTTTCTTCAGCCCACCACTCATGCATAGAGATGTATACTGTAGTGATGCGACAATGAAATGGCTTGGTTGATATGTAGTCATACCCTTAATGACGATAAAAGTGTAAAGATTTGGGAATTTCCTTGCTTTTGTACATTTAGTGTATATGAATTTTCATCTTAACCCTATTAAGGACATATGATTTCAGTATACTGGCATTTATCATGGAATGTCACTACTTTTGTAAAGGCTATGCCTCAATACAATGGTCATTTTTAAGGTTTTTTGGAATTTTCTGGAAAACTAAGGTATATGGTAAACTGAAATTAAAATGCCATCAACTAGACCATAGAACCTCTATTTCTGCCAAAAATCAGCTGAATCCATCTAATAGTTGATGAGATACAGGGTGGCACACACGTACGTACGTACACACGGATAACACAAAATCACTCCTGACCTTTCTGAATCTCTGGGTTGCCTTGACTAATGATGCTGAAATTCTACACACTTATAGAACCTATCAAATGAAAACTTTGTGCAAAGTTTTAAATAATTTGGTTTATTGGTTTTTGAGTTATGACTGATCAAAGAAATGAGATTTCTAGCATAGGTCGTTTTTGAAGTCTATTAAGGGATAGAGCGCTATCGCGCCTCCCTTGATATATATATATATATATATATATATATATATATATATATATATATATATATATATATATATATATATATCTAGGTGGTATAGTTAACAATATATCCGAGTGCTATTCTCTCGGGCTTGTAGTTAGGATATACACCGAAGAAGTACGAAACAGTCAACTTTGCTATTGAACATATATTTCACGATATTTCATTATGGATTCATTGCCCATAACAATGATTTTTTTACTATAATTAGAAGGAAATGAGAAATCTAAACGTCACTATCTATCCGGACTTTTCAATACAACTCTTCTCTTTTAAGTTCTGATCTTCAAGGTTTTAGCTTGAAATAATAATAACTCTTGTCACGTGAGTAGATTACAAATAATTGAAAGTTAACAGTTCCCCAATCTCAATCGCTTTTCGATCCGATATTTCTCTTGGGATCAAAACGCGATTCAATTTGGTTAGCTGTTCACGTTCAATTAAAAAAGCTTAGCATGATATATATCTACGAATACACTCTCTCTATCTTTCGATATTTAGCTAAAACACCTTAATATTATCAATGTATATGCGTCCACGATTTTACTCATACGAAACTGTAATTGTATTACTATTATTATTAAAAGATGAATAAGCTAACGTTTGTTTCGCTAAAGCTTTTTTTCTATAGATTTTAATCATAAAAAATACATGCTTAATATCGTCAGATTTGGGATTGAGCTATGTTTGAAGAAGTCCAATTTCAATTGTTTTACTTGGCCGTGATCTGCACTAAATCATCCAGCAACGCATATTCTATTGACTTTCTGTCCATCAGTTTTACTTACTTACTCTCTCTCTCTCTCTCTTCCTCTCTCTTAATATATTCTGTTCCCCCCTCACCCTTTAATTCTATGTAGTTTCGTATTCTCAAAGAGAAGAATTAAAATATTGGAATAGTCTATAATTACCAATAGAGAATATCACGAGGTGTCGCAATACGATTAAACTTGTAGTTGGCGGAAAAAGAGACCACATGAGATATATAGCGATCAGAAAAAGACTCATTTTTAATTTTGATTTTTCATTTTTTTGCGTTTAATCTGTTTTGAAACTTCACTTATTTCTGATGCAAACAATTTAATTCAAGCTAAATCGGTGTCCCAACGTGTTATTTCTTTCTTTACACACACACACACACACACACACACACACACACACACACACACACACACACACACACTTATATATATATATATATATATATATATATATATATATATATATATATTCCCAGTTTCGAACACTGGACCTTCAGTCACCACTCACGTCTTACCTTTCTCAGTCGGCTTGCTAGACAATATAATATAAGAGATATTTGATTATACTAATCGGTATTTGATTATACTAATCGGTTTCAGTAGAGGATACATTTCTATTTGGAGAGAAGAATCTTAAATAATATATATATATATATGTATATATATATATATGTATATATATATGTATATATATATATGTATATATATATATATATATATATATATATATATGTATATATATATATATATATAAATGGAAAATATAAAAATAAAAATATATATTAGATCCTATCGAGATACGGTGATATAGTAAGTAGAGCATTTATGCACGGATAATGAAGTGATGAAATATATAAACTTCTCATTGTTTACAAGTGTTCAAACGAGGAATACAAATACTAAATAACCTTTAATCCATGGCTTTTCAAAGATAACGCTCTTATCGTCATAAAGTCTGACCAATAACAATTTAATATTAATTAATTAATAGAGGTGAATATATGTAAAATGCAAAAGTGAAATAAATTATGTTTTTGAAAATCATTGTGAGGAAAATGTCTCAATATAAGTTCTGAAACATACCAAACACGATTCGAACTAGAGGCAGAATGTTTATCAAATTTGAATGATATTATCTGTTTAAACAGTACTAACAAAGACACCGAACAATGTTCTATGTTATTTCGAAACCTTGAGTGGTATTTTATGGTCACAGATAATCGCGTACATTTAGTCCCGAATCATATTTAGAAAATCACTCAGAGAACAATAAAAGTATGTATAAATCCATGCCTCAAAACATACTGTGTTTCCTGCCTGTGACTTCAGTTGTTCTACAGGAAATAGACGCTGGAAGTCGAAACTATTGATAGATGTGTCAATTAATGCTAGATTTCAAATTCAGAATAAAAGTAGCAGTAAGAGGAGTGAAGTTAAAAATGTCGCTCATGCAAATATAAATTATGAACTCAAATAGATTGTGGCAGTGATAGTAGCAGTAAGAGGAATTAATCTCAAAAGGCCGCTTATGCAAATATAAATTATGAGCTCAAATAGATTGTGGCAGTGATAGTAGCAGCAAGAGGAATCAATCTCAAAAGGCCGCTTATGCAAATATAAATTATGAGCTCAAATAGATTGTGGCAGTGATAGTAGCAGTAAGAGGAATTAATCTCAAAAGGCCGCTTATGCAGATATAAATTATGAGCTCAAATAGATTGTGGCAGTGATAGTAGCAGCAAGAGGAATCAATCTCAAAAGGCCGCTTATGCAAATATAAATTATGAGCTCAAATAGATTGTGGCAGTGATAGTAGCAGTAAGAGGAATTAATCTCAAAAGGCCGCTTATGCAGATATAAATTATGAGCTCAAATAGATTGTGGCAGTGATAGTAGCAGCAAGAGGAATCAATCTCAAAAGGCCGCTTATGCAAATATAAATTATGAGCTCAAATAGATTGTGGCAGTGATAGTAGCAGCAAGAGGAATTAATCTCAAAAGGCCGCTTATGCAGATATAAATTATGAGCTCGAACAGTGGTGGCAGTGCGAGAAATTAAATAAATTGTGGAGAGTGTGGGAGAATTTCGTGGCTGTTGGAGTTTTTTAAAAAGTTAGAGAAGAGGGGGGCGTGCGTTATGCTTATTAGGGTGAGGAAGCCGGCTTTCGACGAAGGTGATGTACGGAGTGAGATATTAAGGTCGAACAAGGAAATGGCGTGGGAAGGAATAGGGATAAGAGTGAAGCAACCAAATAAGGGGTAAGGAAGGTCACATAGAGTAGACTGTTCACGAATAAATATTTAAAATTATAATTTAATTTAAATCAAGAGAGAAGGGGTCACAGCGAGAACGGGAGTGATGTCAGATATAGAGATATAAAGCGATACATCAAGTTTTTCTAAATATCGAGACGAGAAAAGAGAATGAAAATAAAAGAAGAGGGGGAAAAAGAAAAAGAAAATGAGAAAACGAGAGAAGAGTTATGGGGAAAAAGACAGAATGGAAGAAAATATATAGTTTTAAAATAAAATATTGTAAACTGCCGATTTTTAACTGTGTTCATTGTTTATGAAGAGTTAACAGCATGCCATTTACCATTTAAGCTGCCCATCGATTAAAATTAACTAACTCTTATCTCCGCTGTTATTAATAGAAAAAAGATAGTCGTAGCAGTAAGAAATTGTATGTATGTGAGAAAAATACAAATTTATATCCCCTTATATATATATATATATATATATATATATATATATATATATATATATATATATATATATTAAAGAAAGATGAAGATAAAGAATTGTACATGAATTAATACAGATTTTATTACATCGAAAGTTCAGATGCAAGGAGTTACATTAATCCTTAAACCATGGTTTTTCAAAGATAAAACTCTTCTCGTCAGAGGATAAATCTGGTAATATGGTATTTATATCAATTAACTATCTACAAAATCACCTCCCAATAATGCTAACTTTCACTTCCCGGCCTTTTATTTTTTATTTTTTATTTTATTTTATTTAATTATTTTTTAACTTCTTTATCCCCAATCCCTTTTGGTTTTTATTCTTCAATTTTTTCAAAGAGAAATGGAACTAGGTAATATTTAATTGATATAAATACCATATTACCAGATTTATCCTCTGACGAGAAGAGTTTTATCTTTGAAAAACCATGGTTTAAGGATTAATGTAACTCCTTGCATCTGAACTTTCGATGTAATAAAATCTGTATTAATTCATGTACAATTCTTTATCTTCATCTTTCTTTAATATATATATATATATATATATATATATATATATATATATATATATATAAGGGGATATAAATTTGTATTTTTCTCACATACATACAATTTCTTACTGCTACGACTATCTTTTTTCTATTAATAACAGCGGAGATAAGAGTTAGTTAATTTTAATTCTATTATCATTAGTATATATATATATATATATATATATATATATATATATATATATATATATATATATATATATATATATATATATATATACAGTTAGGCAGCAAATTGTTATTAAGACAGGCTTCATTAAAATCCACGGAGTTCAGCTTTTGTGAGATTTTCTTGGTTAGTCGTAAAATCGCTCGAAGAGTCGAACGACTAACCAAGAAAATCTCAAAAAAGCAGAACTCCGTGGATTTCAATGAAGCCTGTCTTAATATATACATATATATATATATATATATATATATATATATATATATATATATATATGCATATATATACATACACATGGGGATACATGATAATTAATAAAACGATATAAATATTATTCATGGTATTTCATTAGGTATATGACATACATCGACTTCAAACTTGTAAACTATGCCAATGTTATCTATCTATCACCTCATTACATGTATATATATATATATATATATATATATATATATATATATGTATAGTATACATTTTTATTTATACATTTATTTTATTTATACTAAAATTATGCTAAAACAGCTCTATTTGTTATTTAGTACTTTTTATAAACACGAGAGTTTCATTGGATTAACATCTACAGAAGCAAATATAATACATATACTATATATATATATATATATATATATATATATATATATATATATATAGTATAAATCTTTATTTATAAAATCATTGGTTACATATGTGCATACATGTTTCGGTTGTACTCTCAACAGAGAGTCCACCTCATCAGATCAAAGAAGACAAGTAAGTGAGATGAATTTGGAAAACTTTCCTATTAAGTAGATGTTTTTGGGGGATGGGATATGTTTATAATTTTCATAGGTCAAGCTCAGTATAGGATTACAGTATTTACTTGTTAACTCTTTCAATTAGTTTCTATCTTTTTTATTATTTTTATTACCTACCGTTCCTTCAATTTCTTTCTTTTTTATTACCCACTTAGCTTGGATCCCTTTCTGCTCCATTTAACACTTCACAGTTTTTATCTACATACATACATACATTTTCACGCATTAATATCCGATCTTTATATAAAATATTAACGTGCGCACACATCTTTAGATACAAAAGTACACACCTAGACATACATATATATACGCATATAAAGTAAAACAAAAACATTTGTGTTTGTTTTACTTTATATACGTGTATATATATATATATATATATATATATATATATATATGTATGTCATATCCACGCATATACCTATACACAGATATATGTATGTGTATACACGCATATACCAATACACAGATATACACATATATTCATACATATCCACACACACACACATACATATACATATATATACATATATATAAACATACATATACACATACACACATGACCATATACACATAGATAGACACATGCATTCATACAGATTCAAAAATGCACATCCACTCACACCCACCCACACATATATATATATATATATATATATATATATATATATTAAATCAGCATAATATATACAATATATATAAATATATGTACATCTTTTTTCATTATTCTAACGGTTTTTAAATTAACTCGATATAAACACGTGTGCAGACTTACATTCATGTATATGCATCACTATATAATGTACCTCCATGCATATTTACTCACATATACACATACATGTGTAAATGCTTCTACTACTGATATTTTTCTTATACTCTGACATACTGGTATGCCATATATCAAAACACCTACATATATATGTTTGGCATGTACATACAAACCATACATAACTACACACAGTGACATATAAATATGCCCGTTAACCTACGCATACGTACACACGAAATGAATATTAAAATTAAAATATACAATTTTTACACCTGTATAAACATACTCATAAGATATTAGTTCAAGTATTCATAAACATACGGTCGCATACAAGCGGACCAATTTAAACTTTATTTGCCTAAATTTATTCACCATAATACCCATACACGCTTGTATAGACACACACACACACACACACACACATATATATATATATATATATAAATATATACATACATACATATACACATAATATACTGATATATACACACATACATCCATACACAAACATACAAACATGTACGTATACAGCACTGCATCGTTATATATACATTTATTCACATATAAACACATACACATAAAAACAAATACATGATGTATATACATATACACAATTACAGATACATGCACACATACACACATAACATAAATATACACAGAATCATTATATATGCACGCAAACACATACACACATACACATGTGTATTTACATGTGTATGCATGCACACACACATATATATGTACACAAATATCGATATTTCTATAATAAAAACGAAAGTGCTTATATCATTCAGTATTGCTCCTATCTATCTCAGTTCAATTTGCTTACATTTATATCTGCTCTAGTATTAATACAAGGAACTTACAAGACAGGTACCATAAAGACAAGAAAACCAATTAAATATAGCGTATGTAATTGCAATAGTTAATTCTATATATAAACAAGTGATAACTATAAGGAAGTACCAGACTCATATCACTATTGGGTGAGGTGTAGTGATTTTGGATATATAGATTACTTAAGTGCAAAAATATAAAAAAATCAGAATATAAAAAAAAAATTAAAAATGGAAATAAAAAAAATGGAAAATAAAAAATAAAATAAAAAATTAAATTAATAAAATAAAATAAAATAAAATTAAAAAATAAAGAAGAATAAAAAATTGAGTAGACCTTATATGAACAATAAAGTAAATGTCAATAACGTCAAAATAATAATTAAATTACAATGTAACGTAATAGTAGTCAACTAGTTGTGTTGATATAGGCCGATTAAGATAGGTATTCCTTTTTTATTTATGTTAATGACGGTTAATAGTTTGGAGGATTTTTCGGAGTGGCAGTCAGTATTTAGTGAGGCAATTATGAGGTTATGTATTGGGCAGAGAGGTTGGCTAGGCATTTATGTGTATTGGTAAGTCTCATTAATAAGTAGTGCTTGCTTCCTGTAGATGCTCCCTTTAAAGATTTCATCTCTATAATCCAGGGCTTGAATTTGAATTTAATGTGCGTCTTTAAACCTTTTTATTTTTTCATAAGTATAATCCTTTAACCCCTTTTTCTCTCCTTAACATTCTCTAGAAAACACATAATTAACCCTTAAAACAGTAACAGCCAAATATACGCTCCCTATAAACATTGACTCACGAGATTTGTATAGAACTATTTTTTATCTTTTGATCTTTTTCATTTTTAAATCGCAACTGTTACATTTAACCCCTTTTTTAAACCTTATTAAACCTCCCTAATACAAATTTTAAACAACTATACATAACACTCTAGACAAAATAACGCATCAAAACGAGAGTGACACGTGAATTCATATTTCTGAAACAGGTGACAACATAAGCTGAAGTGAGCCGGATGGTTAAGTCCTTCTGGACTTGAAACCGACGGTACTAATGTTGTACTATTTTTTTCTGAACCAAAAATAAATCAATATTACGCTATTAATTTTGATTCTCAGTTAATCGAGCAAACTGCTAAGATTTTTCCGACTGTATTACAAAAGAAGTTATATATATATATATATATATATATATATATATATGTGTGTGTGTGTATGTGTGTGTGTTCAACACATTTACGTGGAAATAACAAAAATATTCGTAAATAATATTCGAAGAAACTGTTTTTTTCCTTAAATCAGAAAGTTTATTTGTCTTGACAATGAGATTATGGCTGTATATTGTATTAGATAAGCACCAATTTTGCTTTTAATAAACTCTTGTTTTTGTCGCAAAATATCTCAATTTATTTATATATATATATATATATATATATATATATATATATATATATATATATATATATATATATATAAACACTTTTAATCCCAAGTCGTCTGTTAGAAAAAAAAGATTTCTTCTAATTCAATCGATCACCTGTACTCACTGTATTAGTAAGCTTCAAAGAATTTACGCTTACCTTAATATTTGGTAGGGATCATCAGATGTTCTCCATAAACAACTGTTTCCTGAGTTTTAAAAACATAAAGTGTTTTTCTCATGACTACCCAGCAGTGTTTATCAGACACCACCTCCCATGAAAACAAAAAAATGTGATGGATTTTTTATCTAGTTTTCTGCTCAAGATCTCCTGAGCTATTTGATATGGACTTATTTTGCTATAAAAATATTCTTTTTGCCTGTATTGTTCGTCTTTGCTCCAGAAATATGTATTGGCTATTTATAAAATATTCCAAACGATTTGCGTAAAAATGGATTATGCGCTTTTAAAGTATAAACAACATCTCACTTGTAAATGGAAATATATTTTACCAGCAAAATTGTTTTTTAGTTCTTAAATAAAGATACATCGAATAAAAAATCATTTTAAGTAAACGTTTCCTGGCAAATCTCACGCTGAAAAAAGTTTGTTCTCTCTTGTAAGTTTGAAGATTTCTTCAGCATTTTACCATCCAAATTGTTCATTCTATTCTTTAATAAAAAAGAAAGAATAAAACAATCTTTTCTTTTTTAGTAAACGTTTTCTTCTCAAGAAACAATGGTGAAAAATCATAAAGAAGAACACTCGTTTGTTCTTTGGCCAAAAATATTAAAGATGAATTTTCTGTTAGAAGTGGCGCCAACATCTTTCTTTGTTGATGGATTCCGAAAACGACATTACTGCTGCTGCTCGTGGCAGAAAGAAGGAGACAATTCCATGCCAATATGGGGTCACGGATGCGTTTTTTGATATATCATAAAGAAAGAATATCTATTTGATCCGCTTTATATGTTAATAAAGAGAACTATCCTATGGGGTTACATTGGTGTGGAGTGTACGTATGAAGGTCGGCTCAAACGACAGTTTGTAAAAATTGATTATGGGATATTATCTTATAGATCAACAACCAACTTAGAAGATATACGAAGAAAATACTTATTTACAACGACTCTAGCAAGACAAACATTCAGCATGAACAGATATTAATATTTCAAATGTTGTTCCACTTTGGAATTTCCGCAAAATAATAATAATAGTTATAATAATAATAATAATAATAATTATAATTATAATAATAATAAATATTATTATAATTATAATTATTATTATAACTATAATTATAAAAATAATTATAATGATAATAAAACAATTATAATTATCATTATACAAAAATAATAATAATTATTATTATTATTATAATTATAATAAAATTGAATTATAATTATTATTATAATTATAATTTTAATGAAAATAATAAAAATCATAAGGCAGAACTTCGACCTCTTGATCAGAAGACGATGAAATAAATGACCATGCACAATACACTTCACCCGAAAGATTATACTCACCGACTCTACGCGAAATGGAACGAAGGGGATAAATATTAAAAGACTGTGTGGAAGACAAAAATACTTGAAAATACATAACTTAAAACACAGAAAAACTGATCACCGCAACAAGACCAACCGGCAAAAAAATACTAAAAAAACAGCAAAACTAAACATATAAAAGGCAAGAAAAAAGTGTGAAAAAGCACAGCTGCATAGACGATTCATAAGAATGACAAAAGAAGAGAATCACAATCACACATGAACATGGCAAAGAAAAGGACACTTGAACAGAAAAACGGACTCGTTACTGACTGCTGCACAGAAAAATAAGATCAGAACTTACTAGATTAAAGCTAAGATAGATAAAACCCAGGAAAATAGTAATTGTAGAATCTGTGGACAAAGAGACGACACATAAAACCTCATAATAAGTGAATGCATCGAACTAGCCGAAAAAGAATACAAGAACAGACACAACTGCGTTTGAAAAGCAGTACACTGGGTACAATGCAAACGACTGGATTTTGAACATATAGACAAATGGAACAGACACAAACTGGAGACAGTACTGGAAAACGAAAACCATATAATCCTGAGAGATAAACGCGTTCAAGCAAGGAGACCGGACGCTTATTATCACCAAATCGGAGTTAAGACAAATGGACGTTACCAGCTTGGAATCAAAGGTAAACCGATGTTGCCATAACGCAAACTCATTTGCAAAAGTTATCGAAAGAGGTTGAAAGTATTGGGAATATTAGGAGACTGATTGTCACCCCGACTCTAGAGAATACCACACATTACTATCAGTGAGTAATCTTTGATGATGAACTGTGTAAGACCTCCTAGTGAATAATAATAATAATAATAATAATAATAATAATAATAATAATAATAATAATAATAATAATAATAATAATAATAATAATAATAATAATAAAAATGTGATGTCGGATACAAGTTTGCAGACACAGAACTAAGAGTAAATCACCTGATGTACATGGACGACCTGAGACTATTTGCAGAAAGCAAAAACGACCTGGAAAAGCTGATAAATACGACCAGAATCTTCAGTCAGGACATCGAAATAGAATTCGGAATGGAAAAGTGTGCACTACTAGAAATAACAAAGAACAACTGAGGACAACAGAGGGCATGGAACTCCCCAACCAAGAGGAAGTGAGGGCGCTAGGCGAACAGGATAACTACACATATCTTGGAGTTCTGGAAGCAGACACCATCAAATCTACAGAAATGAAAGAGAAAATTTGAAAAGAATATTTACGAAGAATAAGAAAACTCCTAGAAACGAAATTATATAGCAGGAATCTAGTAACAGGAATAAACACATGGGCAGTAGCACTAATTAGATACTCTGGACCATTCATAAGCTGGACTAAAGAAAAACTCAGACACCTTGACCAAAGGACTAGACAATTAATGACCATGCACAACGCACTACATCCAAAAGACGATATGGACAGACTCTACAGGAAAATAAACGTAGGGGGAAAAGGACTGGTAAGTACAGAAGATTGCGTGAAAGACTAAAAAAGAGACGGAGAAATACATAACTCAAAACACGAGAAATCCTTATCACCGCAGCAAGAGACACCGTCCCAACGAGGAACTCGGGAACCACTGAAACCAGAAACAAAAGAAGAAAAGAAAAGTGGGAAGAAAAACAACTACATGGACGCTTCAGAAGATAGATAAGAAAAGAAACTAACGACAATAGCTGGACATGGCTAAGTAAAGGACACTTGAACAAACAAACGGAATTTTTACTTAAGGCAGCACAGAACAATGCAATTAGGACAAAATACTTTAAAGCTAAAATAGAGAAAACGCAGGAAAAGAATAAATGCTGACTGTGTGGACAAAGAGACGAAACAGTAAATCTGTTGCATAGCCCCCTTGCTTGGGCCGCGGGGGTAATCGTTTACTATACTCGTCCCGGAACGGGCCGAGGCAGTTCTCGTTCAAACACTCGTCATTTTTTTAACACCAAAAATAATATAGTTTGCATAACTTTAAATTTTTCGTACCCTCTCTTCTTTCCTGGTCGCGTGGAGGGCGTGTCGTCTTGTGTTTTTTTCTTCTTCTCTTCTGTACTGCCGTGAACATCGCCGATACAACAAAAACTTCATGGTGGATTCCGAAGACAAACAATCCTTTTAACTTTCAATTCTTTTATTATAGGCGTTAGTAATTTATCCGCTTGGAGATATTCACCAACGTCGAGAGAGAAAAAGAGAGCAAATTAGTGCTTTCGTAATTACTTATCAATTAATTCTTAACCATTCGTGGAGGGGGGGGAGAGATCTTTCGCCTGTATTTTCTTAGGGAAATATTTCCTTTATTTAAGTTGCAGATTACATGGCAAAAATTACGTCTGATAGGTTCGCCTCCAAAACCCAGACTGTCAGAACTCGCTTCTCGGGAAGAACGAGTGACATCACTAATCCCCCTTTTTCCTACACAAAGGCCCGTTACGTCACAGAGTATCTCGACGGTGAACATTGACCCTTGATCTGGGGTCTCGACACGCGGTGACCCTGTCACGTCTCTTATTTCCGACTGTGAGAACAGGCCCTATTCGGCACTCGACTGCACGGGTCCACCCAGCGCTAATTCGCGCAAGTCAAACCAATGATTTCCAACAGATACGTCCATTCCCATATGGCCATTTATTCAAAAAATCATATAATAAGTGAATGTAACAAACTAGCCCCAAAAGAATACAAGAGCATCCATGACTGTGTGAGGAAAGCTATACACTGGGAACTGTGCAAACAATTGAATTTCGAATACGCAGACAAATGGTACCAACATAAACAAGAAACAGTATTGGAAAACGAAAAACACAAAATCATCTGGGATATGGATATGCAAAAAGAATACTCATACAAGCAAAGAAGCCTGATGTAATAATAATCAACAAGAACGAAAACTCTTGCAAAATCGTATACTTCGCCGTTCCAGCAGAACCACAGAGTGAAGACCAAAGCAACAGAACAATAAGAAAATACAGGAAAAAAAGACTATGAGAAATTGGAATCAAAGGGATCATTGAAACTATGCAAAGGACGGCAATTATGAAAACAGCTACAATCTTAAGAAAAATCATCAAATGCGGAAACCAACCCGCATAAGCTACGAAGGGTCACATGCTAGTTACAATAGGAAGAAAAAACACAGAAAGAACAACACATCACAAACCAAGGAACAGAAAATGCAAGAAACATCACTTCATGAGCCCCCCACCTAAATTACACCGAATGCTGGCACGACACAACAATCAACTAATTAACAAAAATAGCAAGAAGCAGTATCAGCTCCCCCTCTCCTTCTTAAAAAATAAATTTAAAAAAAATAAAATTTAAAAAATGAAAAAAATGCTGCCGGCCTAGGCTTACACCACACAAAATATTCGCATAGGATCAAAGAAAATGAGAAGACAGAGGAGGGCCAGCACAAACCAGACCTCTACTGAAAGTGCAGAGAGTGCTGGGACCTTTGGGAAGCTTATTGCCACCCAAATACCAGTAAAGACCTATGGTCTTTATCAGCGAGAAATCAATTGTAAACGGCTGTTGCGATACTGCAAGGTTATTTGCGGTGGCTATCGAAAAGACTTGGTGTCACTCAGACTTCAGGGAATACCACCAGTTGTCGGCGAGCAATCACTGATGAACTATCTGGTAAATCCTAGTGATTACAAATAATAATGTTTAATAAGAATAACACTCCTGAATACAGCAACCGAGTTATTTTAATAATCTAATAAACATATGTTAGTTTTACTTTGATTACGTCGAATTACGAAGTTTTAATTACTTGACAACTTATTAAGAGTGAGAAATATTTAAAAATTGTAGTTAACACAGATGTTTATGAATAGCGATTATAAAACTAATTGTAAATAGGTTGTCAGTTTTGTTCTAGCGATATATACAACTTATTTGAAATTTCCTTCTTACGTCTATTTGTATTAAATCGTTTTTATTTACCCGGCGTTGCCCGACTGGCAACATATTGTCAGATGGAGGGCAAAGAGATAAATACTTGGTACTTTATTACATTAGTACTCACGCTAACTTTGACCCTAACCTAACCCTAACTCTAAGCTACCCTAACCCTAACCCTAACCTCAACCCTATCCTTAACCCTAAATCAACCCTAATCTAACCTAACTTTACCTAACCCTAACCCTAACCTAACGCAACCTAACCCTAACCCTAACCTAACTAACTAACCTAACCCTAACCCTAACCGTAACCTAACTAAACCCTAACCCTTACATAACCTAATTTTAACCCTAACCCTAACCCTTTCCCTAATATAACTCTAACCTAACCTTAACCCTAACCTAACCTAACGCAACTTAATCCTAACCCTAACCTAACGCAACCTAACCCTAACCTAACTAACCTAACCCTAACCCTAACCGTAACCTAACCTAACCCTAAGCCTTACCTAACCTAACGCAACCCTACCCCTAACCCTTGCCCTAATCTAACTCTAACCTAACCTTAACCCTAACCTAACCTAACCCAACACCTAACCCTAACCCTTACCTAACATACCTTTTTACGTCTATTTGTATTATATAATTTCTATTCATCCGGTTTTTTTCGACTGGAAACATATTGTCGGATTGAGGCCTAAGAGATAAATATTCCAAAATATAGTCATGTTTACACAGTTTTTAAAAATAGTATTTTCAATAATTCGTGTAATTTTTAATTATTTTATTTTTGATTTAAATAGATATACGATTAAAAGTTAAAGTAAAAATAAATACGTAATAATTAAACTTTCGAACAGGCGAGAAATACACGTACACACGAGATCTCCTCTAATATCTTATTAATGCAGATGCTATTAGAAGTTTCTGTGAAATATCGCTCAAAAATGTATCCGAAACGAATAAATTCGTGTGTTTAATACTATGTAATACAGACCTAGTCATATTTACAATTAAAAAAAAGATTTTAATACTTTCGCTCAACGGTTAATAACATATGAGTTACGTATAGGCGAGAAACGTGCATTATTACTCGAGATCTTGTTTGATAGTTTGATTACAATAGAGATAATATTTTTTAGTGTATTTTTACATATAATGAAAATTTATTAAAAAACAACAAATAATAGTTAATTAATAAAATACCCTGTTTAAAACTAATAGGCAACTGTCAGTAAAATCCATTGGATATCTTGCTGGCTTCGCAGGCCGAGAGCAGGCTGAAGGCGTTTTCCCGAATAGTGGTAATAGAGATACGCTGGTAAAACCAAGCAAATTCACGATCGTCCCCGGTATTGCGCGTCATTAATAGACACAGGCTACACTCGTCTCAACGGTGATTGGTTGGAAAACGAATATATTGAAGGTAAGAATGGTGGTTTACCTTGTCGTCACACCACATTGAACTAGATACACTGAATCTATTTAACTGGATGTTCAAAAAAGCATTTAAGCTGCGCTTCTACGAACATTAACATTAGTGTAAAAAGCCTCAAATCACGTATGCATTTCTCTTCCAGAACGTTAACCATTTTAAGTACATTTACTTTCAACTTGTATCATCAGATGAGACCAATCTACATGTAATTAGAACGGGCAATTAAATGAGCACACATTGATGGGAAAATATATAAACAAAATATGTTTCACTTCTGACACATACCTTTCAAGAATACACATGTGCAACCAATTGAACACATGACGAGTTTAAGCCGTTGCTTCGCATCAGGTAGAAAGCGTTTCCAAGTTCAAAAGGAAATTGAATGGAGACATCTTATATATATATATATATATATATATATATATATATATATATATATATATATATATATATATATATATATAGTAATCCAGGTAAATTAAACATCCGCAGGATAAGAATCGAAATATATTCAACCGGGCTTATAAAAAGTTCTCAATATCAAATAGAGCTTATATATATATACATATATTTGTTAAAACACCCTTTTACAGCTGTAGATCGATAACATAGACATGCAAGTGTCGCAGATTTTGTACATGTTTGTATGAATAAAAATAATCATATATATATATATATATATATATATATATATATATATATATATATATATACATATATATACTTTATAGTAGCAATCTAATGACCACGGAAAAATCAAACCAAAAGTACTATTTTCATATTCACCTCAATTTTCTTTATCATCATATTTCGGCAAATACCTGTATTTATTCAAAATTCCTCTCACAAAGAAAACCCTTGTATTTAAAAAGAAATTAAAGTTTGTCCTTCATTTTATTTTATTTCAAAATTAAAACATTTCCTTACACGTGTTTCACAGCTAGGTCAAGGGAAAATCTGTAGACTTGAGTCCAAATTTACTGATCATCAGAGCAACGATGATCAGCATAGTTGGACTGAACTCTACATATTTTCACTTGAGCTGGCTGTGAAACGCGCGTAAGAAAATATTTTAATTTTGAAACAGAATAAAATAACGGACAGAATGAAAAAGATAAAGGGGGGTTGTTTGTCGGAGGAATTTAGAATAAATACAGGTATTTGCCGAACTATGAACATATAGGGAATTGTAAGTTAATATAAAAACGATAATTTTGAATTGATTTTTCTGTAGTCATTGGAATACATCTATAAAGTATATGTAGTCTGAATGTTGTACTACAACGTCATCGAGCTTGCAATTGGAAATATTTAGGAAATTATAAGGAGTATATGCATAAATATATGTATTTTATAAGAAGTTATGTATGTATATTTATGCAGCAAGTCGTTGTTTATACAGGTCTGGTTGAAGACCACGGAATTCTAATGTTTTGTAATTTTTTTAACTACTTTCTCGACACGGCGACCAATTTTCGGGTCACATGTTGTAATTTTTGTAGTATGCCTCCGAGAATTCTCTTTTCGGCAATCTCAAGCGCTTTCGATCGATGCTTTTTTTTCTATTCTGCAAAGTTGTTTTTGCTGCCTTTTTGTGTTTTTATTATTTTCTTTGAAATTTTGGCGAGATAAGAGGGAAATAAAAAAAGGAAAGAGTGTGTGATTGAGTATATTTATTATTTATGTATTTGTTTATTCATTGTTTTTGTTTATTTTATTTACTTATTTTATTTATTTATTCATTATTTTTTCTTTGTATATAAATTTAATATTTTTAATTATGGAAGACGTTTGATACGTTTGTACCGATGTATAAGGCTATTTATATGTATAAGGCTATTTTGTTAATGTTTGATTGTTTCTTTTTTCATAAACATTGCTTCTTGAATTTTAGTTGACTTGTACAATTATTTTTAATTATGAAGGACGTTTGATACGTTTGTACCGATGTATAAGGCTATTTTGTTAATGTTTGATTGTTTCTTTTTTCATAAATATTGCTTCTTGAATTTTAGTTGACGGGTACAATTATTTTTAATTATGGAAGACGTTTGATACGTTTGTACCGATGTATACGGCTATTTTGTTAATGTTTGATTGTTTCTTTTTTCATAAATATTGCTTCTTGAATTTTAGTCGACGGATATAAGTATTTTCGTATAT
This sequence comes from Sepiola atlantica, assembly GCA_963556195.1. Taxonomy (NCBI): domain Eukaryota; kingdom Metazoa; phylum Mollusca; class Cephalopoda; order Sepiida; family Sepiolidae; genus Sepiola; species Sepiola atlantica. The sequence goes on from OY744519.1 coordinate 187,908,521, forward strand.
GATTTTAGTGTAAGTTGCTAGTAATTGTCTTATCTTGGCTAACTGTAGTGTTCATTTTTGTGAAATTATGTGTGTTCAATTGCGCTGGTGTCGGATAGATGATCTGTAATACGTCAGAAGAGAGATTTTGTTATATATACTTTAAACTTGTGTAGTATTTTAGTAGTGAAATCTGATCATTTTTCTCAAGAGACTTCTGTGTATGATATTATAGAAGGAGTTTACGAAGAGACGTTTTTGAACTATAAAAAATAATGAAAAATGAAATGTTTCCAAAAAATCTTGGATACGATCGTACGCCTAATAATAAGTGGCTTTGAATTCTTGGAACAATGTTCAAATTATATTGATTTCAACTAACGAATACTATATATATAAGCATTTAATTCAGTTAATAAAACTTGAATATGTATTTTAAAGTTGTGTTTATTAAATATGTGAGTATTCCAAGTTTTTAAAGTATTTCAAAAGTCTTCAGATTAAAGTCAATCAGCGTCACGAGCTCTACTCACAGTTCATTCTATAATCTACCCTCTCACCAACTGACCAACCCTCATATTTAACACTCATTGTATCCCGATTTCACCATTTCACTGTCCCCCCCCCCAATTTCATCATTACTTAACTCTTATATTAAGCCATCCACTACTACCACTACCCCCCCCCAAATAATCAAGTAGGGCCTTACCCCTACATACATTTATCTTAACACACCCTCAGTACAGGAAGAATAACTACCCCTACCAACCAAAAACCATAATTGCGTTACTTTCCACGAAAATAATTCACCACATTCCCTGGCATGATAAATCAATTGATTAAACAATTTGACCCCAATCTAAATACATGTAAGATATAACCCGATATCTAAATACATATAAAATGTCTACAAATAAATATACAAACAAAATAATAATAATAAAAAAAATAATAATACACACACATATATATATATATATATATATATATATAAATAATTTAATACACAGACTTCTATCGATTGAATCTATGAATTAATTCTCATTTAATACCTAATTTAGTATCAGCCAGAGTTATCTTCCTTTTTCTTATCGTTAACATCCACATTTTACTTGATTGAATTAAACTTAAACTAAGTATGTAAATATCTATAATAAGTACCACATTACATTAATTGCATAAAGTAATTTAAAGAAACACACAATGAATAATATTTCTTGATTATATTATTACCAATGAAAATTTAATAAAATTTAATAATAAAAACAGAATATTAATTATATTATATTAATAACAAAACAAAAATACGAAAGTAAAACAATAACAAACAGAAACAAATAAAAATATATGATTAAAACAAACAGTTAATTAATAACCATACAATACCCAATTAATTTATCTAATATTACACACCTATTTTTGATCAAAACATAATTTTAGGAAATTTAATAAGTTCTATTCTCTGCGGGACTGGTTTGTTTTAACCCTTCTCTCGGGCATCAATTTTGGCGAATTCTCCACGCATAAAAATTTTTTCCTTTGGTGTCTATTTTTGACAAAGGGAAGATTTTCCCGAAATATTAAATGATTCTTAATCATCATTCGGACAACACACACAGCCGACATCCGACTTGTTGTTGTATAAGATTTAATAAATAAATAAATAGTAAGTTCCACCCACTTCGATTTGTTATTTTTGTTCTTTCTAGCTTCTTATAACCCGGAACTCTTCATTGCCCTCAGCTTTCTTAACATATTACTACTATTCCCAGTAATGTTTACAGCAAACTACAATTCTCTATTATATATATATATATATATATATATATATGTATATGTACCCGACAACTTCACAAATTAATGAAAGAATCATTATAAAATTTGGAATATATATTATGAACATCCCAATGAGTAAAATGCGCATATTATTGTTTTTTGAAGCGTTTACCATTTACGAAGTACGCCAACTCAAATGTTGAGTTATATTAAGACATACATCTTTAAAAGGATCGTTACGCGCACATGAGAGTCAATATTGTGTATATGCTTGGCAAACTTTTAAACTATTAAACGTATCCTTATGAATTATGGAATGTGTATTCTAGGAAACAAGACTAGTAACGTGACCACTTCTTAATATTTTCTTAACCTTATATATATATTATACACGCGTCGTTGAAGACCACTGAGTTTTCTCTCTTCGCTATCTTTATAAATAAACGATTAAATACAACTAGATATACGGCTCTTACTATTAATAAGACACAGCCTCCCGAAGACGGTCGAGAGAGCGTAAGCACTCGCGGAATGGCCCACGATACAACGTTAGGTACCATACTCTCCCAATTAACACGAGAAAACCGACAAATCGCTCGCCGCGTCGAGAAATTAACAAGAAAGAAAGCGAAGAGAGAAAACTCCGTGGTCTTCAACGACGCGTGTATAATAAATGACTTGCTGCCGAAATATACACACGCATATATATATATATATATATATATATATATATATATATATATATATATATATATATATATATATATATATACGTGTGTGTGTTAGGGGGGTTGTTCCACCGGGGAGTCTCTTAATATTATCAAAATTTGCTGAAATTTTGAGAATAGACACTTTTGGTCATTTACCTATGGTTTAAATTTCATTTCATTCAAAGGGAACACAGTTTTCAGGGAGGGTGTGTGTGCCCCCGGGGGCAATTTAACATTCCTAAAATTTGCTGAAATTTTGGGAATAAACATTAATCTTTGGTAATTTACCTATGGTTTAAATTTCATTTGAATCTAAGGGAAAACACTTTTCAGTTTGTGATTGGGGGGTTGTATCGTCTGGGGACGTGATATATTTCGTATATAGCCTATGACCTTCACTGAGAGGTCAATAGTCCACATGCCAATGTTCAAGCAATTCTATCCAGCGGTTTGGGTGAACATAATACACAAAGTTCAGGCAAACGCATACACACACAGAGTTACTATTATATATATATATATATATATATATATATATATATATATATATATATATATATATATATATGTATATCTCGAAGATGTACAATATTTAAAGAAATACTTAGTTTTGTATTTTGTATTAACGTTGCTCTATACACTTCAAAGAGGAGTGATGAATTAATATCTTTTCTTGAAAAAGAAATAGCGCTGTTCACATAAGATAAGCAATTTTTAAATATATCATTGCTCACATTTCTTATGTCGACTTCTTCAAAGCCATACTCGGATAGTATTAGAGAGATCACAGAATATTCAATATATAGTTTTTAGCAACCTTTGTAATGGGCTGACACTTATATGTATACTACGTACCAATGTCAGCCTTCGGGTATGTCATTTTATTAACACATAAATAGGATGGAAAACGATTTTCTTTTTACTGAAATAGATTAGAATGTTTTCTGTGACCCCAGATCGGAATGAGATAGCTATCTTATTTTGCTCAGAGCTTAAAATAGCAAGAATGACTTTAAAGAATATTTCAACAAAAGAAATTGTTCGCGTCATTTGGAGAAGACATCGTCTTCTTAAGAATTCTTTACAAAGAATAAAATACTTTTCAACTGTTATGATTTTCAGCCTTTCATGTTACCATTCTTCATGGCCAGTTTAACTTTACTTCAAGGAATAATTGCCATCTTTCTTTAATAAAATTGGGCTGTATAAAAATTAATTTCATGCAATAGAGACAGGGATAGCAGGGAAAGATTCTGTACATCCAATTTTTGTGAAATTTTAACAATTTTATTTGACATCAGTTAATAACATTCCAAAAATCTCAATTTGATTGGAGTATTAAAAAGATATTTTGGGGGAATAATATGGATATAATCTTCAATTAAAAGACTTAAATGTTTCAAGTTTGCATTGAATTTTATCTATAATCATAAGATACCTATTAAATAAAATAACACGAATCTCAGTTTACCTTTCAGCTTTTATGTTCGACATTTTCAATCTATGAACTTTGATCAAAATTGGAATAAGGATTTTAGACATAAGGTTTCTTTTGCATAATATTTTGATTTTAATCTTCGTTTTACCGCAAAATAATTATCTTCTATGAAATCTGTATATATATATATATATATATATATATATATATATATATATATATATATATATAAATATATTAAAATAGACATAGTTTGACTATCCGACAATTGTTTCAGAGCTTCGGCTCCTCTTCAGGGATATACTGATGAGCAAATATTAGATCCGCCAATACACAATCATAAAAAAAACAAAAACAAAAGGCAAGAAATAAAAAGACAAATTACATTTCACAATTTTTAGACAGGAAACCCTTTTGCATAAGATGACATTTTGACACCTACCTATAGTTTGAGCTGACCGAATTTCTTATGCGTCGATAGGTAAGTGTCAAAATGTCATCTTATGCAAAAGGGTTTTCTGTCTGAAAATTTTGAAATGTAATTTGTCTGTTTGTTTTTCGTCTTTTTTTATGATTGTGTATTTGCGGATCTAATTTTTGCTAATCAGTATATCCCTGAGGAGGAGCCGAAGAGGTTCTGAAACAATTGTCGGATACTCAAACTATGTTTATTTTAATATAAAAGCTCTAATATATATTGAGCACTTTTGAAAAAAGATTGGTTTTGTTCATTTTGTTTATATTTGAACTTAATCAATTATATATATATATACATATATACATATATATATATATATGTATATATATATGTGTATATATATATGTATATATATATATAATACTTATATTTGTTCTATAGATCTTAATCCATTTGTATATCTGTCCATTCTCCACTATACAAATATATGTCTGTCAATCCGTTTGTTTGTAGCCCTGTTGTTGCGTTACTCTTTCATAGATCTTATCAATCATTGTTACATAACCAAGGCCGTGTTTGAAGTTTCAGTGACAGTATTTAGGGTCAGAAGTGACCAAATATAGAAAATTTCCATTCGGAACTCACGTGGTTTCGCGACTTCCGGGTGGATATTTTCTATCTTTTAGTGTAGCGATACGTTAAGAAGTAAAGACGTGTCTAGAGCGCCGCCCACAATAGGCGACGGAGCGTGTGCGCACAATGTAATTCGATATAACGAGGAGAGCTATTCTGTCTATCTATCTGTCTGTCTTTCTTTCTCTCTCTAACACGCGTACGAAAGTAACCTGTTTCTGTGATGTGTTCTGTGACTCTTATCCTCTGTGTAATAAACAGTTTTTTTTTTATAAACACCGGCGTCCGAATGGGTTAATCAACAGACGTATAGAACCTGGGTTCTAAACGGGTATATAAACGCATCGCTATGTGAACCTACACCATCGTCCGAATCTCGTTCTGTCGGTACCTCTGTTGAGTGCTTCAGGCTATGATACTATTCTTATCGATAAACGTGTATATTTAAGGACGCATTTTAAAACTATCCGTTTTTATTAAGCGAGACTATAACACCATAAGAGGCGCGATCTGTTTCATTTTCAAAATGGCAACTCTGAATTTCCTTCTAAATATCCACATCAGCACAAGTTCATTTTGAGCGAAACGTTAACACATAAAAGATTCCCAGATTAAATCGTTTAAAAAATAGGAATTTTATCTAAATGCAAAAAGTCGTTCTCCGTTCCGATTTCAAATTGAAATATTTCTATTTCTGTTCCTTTCTTTTCTTTTCTGATCAAGTCGCAAATAAACTTCATCGAACACGATCGAAAGCAAAAACGCCATTGTCAAATATTTGAATCTGACCGCTCAATATTTTGTCGTTTTATTTTACTGATTTTTTTATCATTTAGTTATCTTATTGTTGCTTCATATCCGCTTCATATCCGCTTCATATTAAGTATATCCTAACCCTAACCCTATCCCTAACCCTACCCTAACTCATATCCGCCTTATATTAAGTATCTCTCAGAATTCTGGCGGGGCGACTTTCAATAAATCTATTTCAATATACCATCAGATTTGTTTCTGTCGTAGCTGACATCTTCATGTATATTTAAACAAGATATCGGCGGATTATAGAAAGAGAGAAAGAGATAGCTAGAAAAAAATCTGTCTTGACACAGATTCTGCTTACAAAGATATTCTATATAGAAAACTACAGCCCAGATGGACAATTAAACAAAGCACTATATACCAGTGTAACGTTTTCTCATTTTAAAAATATGTTACTAAAGTATTTTATATCTGTTTTATCAGTTCTTTTCCACTTACGCGCTTTTCGCGTATCTTATTTTTAACGCGTGTGCCTGTGCGTGTTCGTTATACGTGTGTTCAGTGATAATCATTAGTTACTCATTGTTCATGTATGCAGGTGTGGGTGCGCATGCATCCCTTCAGTTTCTTACTCTCTCTTTTATTTTAAAGCGACCAAATGTCAAAACTGTCCACATTAAAACCAGTGCGAAATTTCAATTTTCCTTCCTGTCTCTCCTTCCTTTCCGTCTTTCCTTTCTCGCTGCGTTGATCTCTTCTCCTATTCTTCTTCGTGTTGTCATCGTGGTCGCCGTCTCATCGGTGTGGCTTGTTAAACAAAACTTTTTCTCCGACAGAAAGAAGTCTGAAAACATTTTTTTGGAGAAGTTCATTAATTTTCCCTGGATAAAACACATGAGAGAGAAACGGTTTATCTTAAATAATTGTCGATTCTATACTTTAGTTCAAAATTTTAGGTACATCTTAACTGTTTAGAAGAAAAATACGGAACTGGGCGAACAGGCGGAGGGGGGGGGGAGGGGTTTCGCCTGCGGCGATCCCAAACTTAAAGTTTTAAAACATAATTTGCGACGTCTGTCTCGCTTCAAACCCATACACTAATTGACTTTAAACTTTCGTTTTTTGTCAGCGACTAATAAAGTGATGTCACTGTGTTCTCAAACGACTTAACTTTGTCTCTGAATCTCTTGCCCCCAATGCATCGCCATCAGATCTAACAGTTCACTTATCCAGATTCATTTTTCTAAAGTCTGTGTCGGTCTAACCGGCGCTGGCCTATACTGAATTCGACCCTGTCACAATTCATACTAGCTGAAGTGCTCTTTTCGGACATAGGACCTTTGATAATGTAACACAGGCAACATAATGAATCTTCAAATAAAGGCACAACATCCACACTATACTTCATTAACAGTTAAACATTAGCTGTATACATATAAGAGCTAAAAGTGTACATGCGCACTAGACTAGAACAACAAATCAGTGCTAATCTCCAAATGAATAAATACGTCATCGGTCAGTTCGACTAAAAACAAACAAACACAAACACAAAACAAAAAATATATGAAAAATCTTTCTCCTTGGCCTTTTGGCATAGATCAGAGTGTAGTATCCGTTCTGATGGATGTTACACTATATAAACCGGTACCGTCTTATAGTTCAGCTGCTAAGCCAACAGATCTTTCAGTTTGGTACAATAGCGCCATCTTTGGTGCATAGATACTTTGAATAGTATATTCTCATATCAGACTGGGAGCCACGCTAATATCTCCTTGGAACCTGCTTTTTAAGATGGCCACCATTTATCAAAAAAACAACACATTCGTGATGAAATGTTCATAATTTGGTCAATTAAAGTCCTTATATTCCTCCCTAGTGCTTAAAATTAAAATATGTATGATTAAGGTAGAAATAGTGGCCATTTTGAAAAAAAAAGGTAAACATTTGAATAACGTGTTCCAGTTATAGCTTATAGTGTTGTAATATGTCTTCTTCAACTATTTTGTGGTCACTGAATTCATTTTTGGCATCGGATTTGGCTTTAACTAAAGTTTGAAATGACAGTCATCTTCATTTTGATTTCGTTCATTAATTATTAGCTTTTAGGTATTTTGTGTATAAATATACATGTATTCTTTGTTGTATTTTTGTAGTAATGCTTCACTGCTTATTAATAATTTTTTATTCTTTGCTTTCAAGTAGTTCTGTATACATAGATATTGGTGGTGGTTAACATGAGTCAAACAGAAGTAGATTCGAAACTGTGTGCATTGTGCCAAAAATGGATAGATTACACCCTCGTCAACTCCCTGAACAGGACACAAAATAAACGACCATCAGGTTATGAATCGCTGGCTCAAAACCTGAAACATTTGAAAAAACTTAACAGTGTGTCAGAGTTTATCAATATTGAAATTCTTGATTATGGAAGTGGGATTGAAAGAACAGTTAAAGAAAACAGTTAAGTATGGCATAGAACATGCCGCCTATCATGCAACAACACAAAGGTCAAACGAGCAGAGAAGAGGAAACAAACACAACCCCCTAGAAACTAAAAGCCCAGTTAAAACAAGACTTCTCTTGGGATTACAACAAGTACACGGCCAGACAAAAAAATGTTTGCTTCTTCTGTGAGAAATCTCAGGGCACACAAAAGCTGCACAAGGCATCCGGTGATAATATTGACTGTACTGTTTGACAGGCTGCAACTGAGCTATGAGACTCTAAGCTGCTTGCAACATTGGCAGCGGGTGATATGTTTGCCTTTGATGCCATGTATCAGTTTAATTGCTTCACTGAACTGTGAAATCGACATAGACTGCACAAGAAGAGAAGCATAAAAGAAGAGCAAAATGAATCACCAAAGGCCGGAGCTTTTGGCGAGTTAGTGGCATATATAGAGGACAACCATGAAAACGATACTACACTTACAGTGTTCAAGTTGTCGGAAATATCTAAAAGTTATGCAAACAGATCGGCAGAACTTGGTGAATGTAGTGAATCGAGGGTAAATGCAACTCATATTAAAGAGAGATTTTCGATGAAAATACCCGGATTCTATGGCACAAACTCATGGCAGGGATGCCATGTTGTACTTTGATGAGGATATTGCAGATGCCCTCAAAAAGGCAACACATGAACATAGGGATTCTGATGCACTTCACCCGGTGAGAGTAGCTAATATCATAAGGAAGGAGATTTGTGACAAACACTACAGCTTTGATGGCTCATGTTAAGAGGGATGTGAGTCAGAAGCAGTTCCAGCATCACTGAAGGCTTTGACGAGCATGATTATTTCTGGTCCTAACATCAAAGAAGAAAGCCACATTCACACAGCAAGGGTGAACATTGCCTTAGAACTTTCTGAAATGGTCATGTTTAACTGTGTGAAAAGTACAACAGCTTCTCCTGATAGCACTGTAAGGCATAACAGAGACAGATAGTCTCCCTTACCAATATACATTGGCCTTCTGATCCATGCTCAAACTAGAAAACGAGAATTGATAGGCAGGTTCACAACATTGGTCTATGTATTTCATATGATATACTCATGGCAATATCAACAGCCATGGCAAACAAGGTCACATCATACAATGAAGCAGAAAATGTTGTTTTCCCGCCATCTTTAAAAACGAATGTGTTCACTGTGGGTACATTAGATAATCTAGATCACAACCAAAGCTTCCGAACTGCCAAGGATTCATTTCATGGCACTGCAATCACGCTGCTGCAGCTTCCCTCCCTATAGAATCCAGGAGTAAGTAGAGATGTGGCTGCTTTAGCAAGGGATGAAAGGAAAGTTCAAGAGGAATACCATTACCCCTTTACCTCCTTCATATACATAGGTGCCAGCTGAAACAGAACCGAAAGTGGAAACTGCCCCCTCTGTTGTAGGTGACGTGAAGGCTCCTGTAATAATTCTGAGGTAAGCAAAAGCACAATAGTATGATTGGCTGAATCATGTGGAGACCTTATTGAGCAAGGATACCCTTGACGCAACGACAACTTATCGTGGACCGCATATCATGCAAGTAATCAACAGGCTTCTAACAAATGCATAAGCAAAGTAGCTTTGCTCCCCCCCCCATATTTCACGAGCAAGCACACTCTGCCTCCATGATAATGCATGCATTTAATGCGGTGACAAATGCTGTGAATCATCTGAATAAGCAGCAGATACATGTTATAGCAATGGGACAGCCACTCTATGCCTTAACAAAGACTATCCAGTGGAAAGAAAAAGATTGTGGTGATGCTAGGGGGACTACACATAGAGATGAATGTACTCAAGATATTAAGAGACTAGCTTGTGTACAGTGGCTGGACATCAGCTCTTGTTCAAGCTGAGGTGACCATCCGTGGCCGTGCTGATAGCATATTGAAAGGTTTTTACGTCACAAGAAGCAAATATGCCCATCAGGTCACTGTTGCAGCCCTGTATACATTGCTTAGGAGTGCATACAACAGCATCAAAGAGAAAAACAAGACATGCCACCATTTGAAGAACCTCCAGTGTATGAATGAACCCCAATCAAAATATTTGGCACTCACTTTGGATCTAGAGCTCTATTATCTAGAATTCGTCAGGTCATTGAGGGAAGGGTACTTCGAACTGTACGTGCAGACTATTGGACACTTAGTTCCATGGCTTTTCGGTCTGGACCACACCAACTATGCTAGGTCGTTGCCTGTACATATCAGATACATAATAAGCCTTAGAGAAATCCACCCAGATGTACACAAAGAGTTCACCGATGGAAACTGTTTTAAGTAAGACTCCCGAGAATTTACAAGTATCTTCTTAGACTAGGCGCATGAGCAAGTCAATGAGAAAATCGAAGGAGATGGTGGAGCTATTTGGCTTACTGAACACAAATAGATGGTAGCAGGACTTGAGATTTCATGGGCTGTTATTGAATTTGGGCACAGTATTTCTACAACTGAAGCACCAATCAAACATCATGAGCAAACTCCAGTAACTCAAATGGCCCTTGCAAATGATGTTAAGAACCTTGTGTCAACTTTAGATAATATAGGAAATCCTTTTCTAGAGGACACTGGAGACATACTTACCCTTAACACAAAGTGCTTTATGGATAAAAACTGTTGTAAAAACTGTAAACACAATAGAGGCTCTTGAACAAGAACAGTATGACAGCTATGTCAAAGCCAGATTAGTTGATATAGCAGCCCAACCAGTCGGTGACACCTTGAAATAAGAACAATCTACAACTATTCAAGAAGATCCTATTGCGAGCCAAATCCGGAGACAAAAAGAAAATTGCTTCACTCAAATCATCATGTGATTTGTTTACCAGACTCTACATCAGTTGCCAGGCGAGGGAGGGGAATTTGGATGAGTTGTTTCAACATGCAAATCAACCAGCTCCTCCTCCAATATCATATATTGGTAAACTAAGAATGGGTGACAAGCATGACTTGCTAAAGTGCTTCAAATCTCCCCTGAGGTTGATGCTAGAGTGTTTGACGGCGCTGCAGTTGCTCACTTTCTTTCAACCAAAACAATGCAAGACATTTGCTGATTATGTAGACATAGTATTTGTGTCGTATGTTACAAACAGTTGAGCGCATTGATGTAGTTTTGGACAGACACATCCCTGGTAGCCTGAAGAAATAGACAAGAGACAGAAGAGGAAAATAAGATGATACTATCCAATCTTGAACCAATCACCGATTGTAGAGAACTGGCAAACCTTTCTCAGAGATGAAAGGAACAAGACCGAACTGTTTGATGGAAGAGTTGTACACTGGAAGCAAGATAGTCATCAGCACAAATGATGTAAACGTTGTAAGCAACGTAGTTAGAAATGACCTGGATATCAATGACCTACAACCATGTTGCCAGGTAGAAGCAGACAAACGAATCTTTCTTCACGTTCAGCATTGCAGAAAAAATGAGGCTAGGAGAATAAGTGTGAGAACTGAAGACACTGACGTAGTTGTCCTTGCAATTGCCCTCTACCATAGACTGGAAATAGATGAATTGTGGGTGGCTTTTGGAACTTGACAGCACTATCGACTCCTTGCAGCACACAGCGCTGTACAAATCCTGAGTTCCTTAAAGGCAAAAGCATTTCCAATGTTTTATTCTTCACAGGATGTGACAATGTGTCATATTTTTATAGATGTGGGAAACTCTCTTCATGAGATGCATGTCTGATCTTCCCTGTACTGACCGATGCCTTACTTGAACTTTCATCACAACCAACTGCTATCATGGACCGTTGAGCTATTGTGATTAAAAGCTTTATCATGTTCATGTACAGCGGAACATGTCAATTATAGGATATTGACCAATCTAGAAAGCAGCTCTTTGCACAGCGATCAAGAAACATTGACCGTATCTCTCCTACAAAAGCTGCACTGCAACAACACATTAAGCGCACTAACTACCAAGCAGGACATGTCTGGTCACAATGCTTAGTTATCAGACAAGATCTTCCAAATCCTGAAAAATGGGGCTGGAAAATAGATGGAGATGACTGGACACCCCACTGGTCGAATCTCCCAGAAGCCTCAAAGCACTGCACTTAACTCATTCACTGTAAATGCAAGAAGGGATGCATACGTTGATGTAAGTGCAAATCAGCCAACCTACCTTGTACAGAACTTTGTGCATGTCATGGTGCCTGCTCACAAAAGTAAGCAATAGATATGATATGTGAGGATTTAGTAAGTGTGAATTTATGTATAGGATTGTGATTCACATGTAATATTTGTTCCATATCTCATTGTAACATGATATTATGTCGATTTCTTATGAATCATTCAAAGTATTTGTGAAGAAATTATACTTTTTGTTTCTGATATCTATATTATGACCTTGAGATTATATAGTGATTGTAAAGCAAATTTATTTGTGATGATATCAGGTAGTTTCTGATAAATGAGAAATCAAGAAACAATCGCATAAAATGTTACTCTAAAAATACCAATTCTATGATGAAGGAATTGTAATAACTTTTGAGAAAAAGAAGCATAAATCATTGTCTTTAGATAAACTATATTTTATATTTTAGTTCTTAATTCGTCTCAATTGCAATTATTCATATTGTGAAAGAGGAAATGGTTGTATTAAATATTGCCTTTAATTAAGCCATACAATTTTTACTGATGAACAACATGATAGATCCGGTAATTTGTATTACAGACAAATCTTGAAACATTCTACCTAGCCAAACTATGTCATGATAAATGTATTTTCGTTCCTAAATCTTTTCAGTGAAAACTGTTGAAATAAATTCTGGGATATGATATTAGCCTGCAGTGGTAACAATATTGAAATTAAGCAAGTTTGAGACAACTATTGGATTAAATGCATAACACTGTTATATTTCTTGTCTAAAGGTTTGCATATTCAGAAACAAAACTTACCTTTCTACACATTTTAAGTCCTAAGATGTGATAATGACCCAGTATGGTGGCCATTTTAAAAAAAAATTATTTTCCACTTGTTTTTTGCCCCCAAAATGTATATTTAGACACTAAAATCATCTTGCTACTGCACTGATAAGCTGATATATGTTCTATTGTTGCAAATGGCGGCCATCTTGAAAATAAGAAGGTTCCGGGCCAAAATTTCAGTGGCTTCCAATCTTATTTGAAAGTATGCTATTTTAGGTCTCTGTAGAAAATCTTTGGTGCTTTTGTACAAAAGTGAACAATTTCATCAAAAAATGGGCCTTAACAGCTGTATTATTGTCTGATGGTATTGTTCTGTGCAGTTCTACTCTCCCAGACTTTACCTATTTTTTTAGAAGAGGTTAGTTTATTGCTAATCGCCTTAGGCGACCCTACCGGGGAATGTCGACATTGCTGCTCATGTATTTTTGTAGGTCATAGCGCGTTAATTCAAGCTCGCTGGCTAACCACACCTGATCTTGTGTTTAGCCTCCTGGAGAGGAGGTAAATAAAAATACTTTGCCATTGTGTCTCACCTCTTGTGGTAAATAACTTGGATTTTAGATAATATCAGAATGCAGTATCTGTTCAGATGGATGCTACACTCTGTCGAACGGTATCGTCTTCGCCTTCTGGACTAGATTATGCCAGTGTGAGTTATTGTCCTGTGCAGTTCTAGGAGGTACAACCTTCCTAGGCTTGACCTTCTTACCCTTTGAGAAGAGGGTAGTGTATTTCTTATCGCCATAGGCGCCCCTACCGGGGAATGGGCGCTGGCTGTTCGATCCTACTTTCCCGACTTTTTGTCAAATCTTACCGCGGTGAGAAGTATATAAATACCAAAAAACAATATAAAGAAAAACATAGGAAAAAAACTTTAAAACGAAAATGTAAACAAAAAAAAACCAAATAACTTTAATTAACTCTAACAATAATGACCAAATAATACACTAAATTTATATGGCACAAGGCTAACTTTTAAATGCACAAAACACAAACAATAAGATAATATCAACAAAAAAATAAATATCTTTTTTAACGGCCCGAAAATTTACATGATATTTACAAACATAGAACCGAAACGCAGAAATACATATAAGTGATAATTTAAATTCAGGAAAAACAAAACAATTTAACGAACTAAATCTCGCACAAGGTCAATTAAACAGATAATCACATGGACGAACATATATTAAAAATCTACGTATGCACACGCCAGCAGAGCACGACTAACCGTACCCTATCACCGCTCTGTCCTCCTTAGTCGAAAAAAAAAGAATATAAAAATCACAGAAACCGAGACGCACGCACACATAAACCATCATCCAAATATCTTAAATCCTAGCAAACTACACATATGCATACATAGCAGCTAAGCATCTTCTAAATCAGTAATAAATAGCACCATCCTTACCATTTATAATAAGATATCTGGTTTATCTTCTAATGATGACTGACATCTTTGAGAAACATAAAGATTATTATAACAAAGCACTTACAGATTCTTGTCATAGGGAATAGATTAGATTTATGGGAGAGCCAATTAACCAGAGAAAAAAGACTAAGATTATAACACATACTATAGTAAGTAACAATACAAATAACTATAAAATCCCCAAAGTAGGAGAATATAATCATGATAAACAACTTAATATTAAAGGCCAATAGAATAGTCGCTAAAAGTAATTCTCGTAAATAAAAACCAACAATCATATATACATAGAAAAAACTTGTTGTCAAATAGCAACCTACCAAAAAATAGCGAAATAACAATGAATAGAAGTATAATGTTTTTTAACATACATAACTGAGTTCACCCAAACAAGACAACTTGCTACTGAGAATTAATGTGAAAGTTTTGGGAGCCATCCTAAATTGAGAGCTGCGCAGCGATATACTTGTCTACATTAGTTTTAAATTCCTGCATGTCGGTACAATCGGGGTAACAGGGATCAAGAAGTGAGTTCCAAAAGCCTTGCAGTTCGAGGAAATACGCTATTGGAGTAGAAAACTCTCCTACATCTGGGAACCCCCACAGTGAATTGATGGGATCTAGCTGATTGTCGGGTTGATTGAGTGTATTTACGTCGAGGGAACACTAGAGCAGCAAGTTCATCGGCGCACATTAAAGTACTTGTAAAACAAGCACAAGGATGCAACATTGCGGCGATGGGACAAGGTCTGGATCTTGATAGATAGTGAGGGACTTATTAGATTAGACACTCGTTTTGAGACCTTGTCTAAGAGGGAGAGACTAGTGGATGGTGCACCAGCCCAGATGTGACAACAATAGTCCATGCATGGACGGATGGTGACTTTATAGAGCTATAGGATATTATCAGGTGTGAGAATTCACCAGGACAGTAGAGGGAGTCCATTTTATTTGCAGCCGCCTTGACAATGTCTTCTCTGTATTTTTTTCCAATTCATGTTACCTGTGAATGTTAGACCGAGAAGTTTGACGTTGGACTCTCAGGTAAGGTGTTATTGGCCATTGTAATCGGTGGTTTGATTAGGTTTATTGTAGTTGTTGAAAAAAGGGGCTTAATCGAAACAGAATTAAATATTACCATCCATTTATGACCTATTCCGCACCTTCGCATGCAAACCAATATACTGAAAGGCTTCTATAAAATAATAGATAACAATTTAAAATGTAACCAAAAGCATAGTAAAGTTATCAACATGACCAATATTCAATTATCATATTCTACGGTGCAAAGTTTTAGCCGAAAAATAATTACAGCCAAGCATAATGATATTAAAACACTTGAAGCAATTACGCTCTTTACCACAAAGGTCTCACGTTGCAATACCAACAAAAAGGCTGAATGCCCCCTTAGAAATAATTGCAGGCATTCTAATATAGTTTATGAATGTCTCATCAAATATGGATACAAAAATCATAATCCAAGCAACAGCAATAACGTAAGTACCAATAATACTAGCAATGATAGAACTAATATTAGTAACATTAGCAATAATGACAGTAAATCCTTTAATAATGAAAATAATCGAAAATAGCATGTGTCACTTGGTATCTCCGACGATAGTTCATGACATAGCTATGGCCCTTTGAAACAGTTTGGCAGAAATGTTTTCTTCACAAAATTGTTAGTTATCTTTAGGTTTTTTTTTTATTAACTTAGTTCACCCCAAACAAAGCAAGTTGCCACTGTAGACATAAGGGGTTACTGAGAATTAGGATGGAAGTGTTGCGGGTCATCCTAAATTGTTAACATTAGTTTAAAATTTCTACATCCTGCAGTCGGGGAAACAGGGAGCAGGGAGGGAGTTCCAAGAGCCGGCAGTTCGAGGAACGAAGTGATTGGGGTAGAAGACTCTCTGGCATCTAGAGACCTCCACAGTGAATAGATTAGATTTAGCTGATTGAAGGGGCACAAGAGTAGTTACAAGATCGACTTCACAATATAGTGAGGTATGATAGCTTCCTTACCCTAGAGTCATTTTCTCCCAAAAGAGATGTTGTCAGTCTTTCTCCACTCTATCTTTATTTTCATTGTAAGCGTACTTCTCAATTTCAATCTCTGGTTCCCCCTCTGTATAATTAAAACCGTAAGGGAGTTTCTCTGAACAGAGCTCTTTTCTAAGACGTTTTATCTGGGAACACATACCATGAGACTGCTTCACTGCTGACTACAACAAGGATTTCGTGGAGTCCAATGTCGACAGATACTTGTCGAGCCCTACTCTTAAGTAATCAAATTCTGCGCTTTCTCCTAATTGTTTACCATTGTATAATGCATGGCCCAACTCACAATCAAATTAAGCCTAATCCTCGAGTAGCTTTTGGCTTTCATAAGCGGTGACGCATTAATATAATAAACAAAAGAAACAAAACACTAAAACAACAAAACCATGCACATAATGAGTGCAGAAAATATTAAAGTTTATATATAAGAACTTGGTTGTGAAAGACAGAGTGACGGACAAAATAGAGAGATTTAATAAACACCATTTTTAAATTGAACAATACAATTTTGTTTAACGCCAACTTTTTTGGCTTGAAGCAAAGTGATCCACACTTCATCATTTTTGTTCTCACTCAGTGAAGTAGAAATCCTTCTAGACGGAGGCAATTAAAATGTTCGTTCTCATCCAGAGTTCCTCGTTTTGGGGAGCTGTATTTCCCCACATTAAAACCCCACCTTTTGTCACACTGCCCTCGTAGACGGGCAAGCAAATAAGGGACAGCAACTTCATTTAGTTATTTTCTCGCTCGGAGTATTATATCAAATAGGTGTATTTTATAACGTACAAGCCGTACTTGTGCGGCGTTGCCCTGGATGCCTGGAATGCAGTTTATTTATTTTTTTATTTGTTTACACATTTTAAAACTGAAGGGAGACAACTATTATGATATACTGCAATTTATAATGAGTTACTCTCTATTCTGATTTTTAGTTTTAGGTGATTGTTTTAAAATGTTTCTATATTAGTAAATGTCTGGACTAGGCTAATATTAATTATAATAAATTGTAATTATACATATTATATTGCTAATAACGTGATACAGCAATAACTAATTAAAACTGTTTTGTCACAAGCAACGTTTTATTGGGTCGCTTAAACTCTATTTGTGTCTGACTTTCAAAAATCCGATATAATAACTTTATATGTTATATATCAAGATACCTCCCATTATTGTTGAAGATTATACATATCAGTTTAAATTTTAAACAGAACGATTTTAAATTATTTTTTTTTACTTTCATGGCATTAATACATGATATGCCCGTCATGTAATCTGTTTCGAACTGTTTGTTTCTATCGTTTTAATTTCTGTATTGTTTGTGAAATATCCTTTATTGAATTAAAAGAAAGCACAATTATTAAAAAGCAAACGTGTCCAAACACTCGTCAATATTTGTAATAAAACGATTTTCCAAACAGGAACAATTTCCATTCGATGCAATTGAAAAAGCACATTTCAATAGAATTCGATATTTGCACTTTAGAAATATTCTATTTTAACACCGTATGCTTATGAATCAAATAAAATAGAAGAGCATATATTATATTTCAGCCAATGAAAAGCTTTAAAAGAGCTAAAATATCCCCCCTCCTCTAAAATATATGAAAGAATTCGTTAAATATATAATGCTAAGCCGCTGGGAGCCAATTCTGACACTATATAAGAAATACACATGCTTCGTTTACAGTCCAGTATTCAGTAACACGTCATCACGATAACATTTAGCATCTTGGACAACGCACACACTTCCCGTATAAAATAAACACGACTCGCAATAACTCGTGGGATAAATATACACACAAGCTGCTTTGTTCATACTCAAATATACAACAATGAACATGTTTTTCAAGAGTAGATCCTTAAAACAACCCCCAAAATGTATTCTTCAGATATGTCTATTCATTTAGAAAGTACTAATAGAAAGACCTGGCATTGCTCGGAATTGAATTAGGTTCACTCCAATGTACTTTTTTCACTCTGCTCATAACACTATGAGCAGAGTTTTAATTGTTTTTAATGCTCAGCGAGATGTCTGTTTACATTAGTTTTAAATTTCTGCATGTAAGTACAGTCAGGGAAATAGGGAGCAGGACGGGAGTCCCAGTGGCTGGCACACGAGGAAAGAAGCTATTGATGTAGACGGTACTCCGACGTCTGGCAAACTTCCACAGTAAAGAGGAGATTGAGGATTGAAGGTTCGTTTCACTTAGTGCTAGGATATCCGAAAAGTTTGTCAGGAGAAAATTTTCTACATCATTGAAGTTGGTTCTAAGACCCCGAATATTACAAAGGCGAGTCTCAAGGGCGGAGGCGAAGATGTTTTTTTGTTGGCTGTCTTGTTATTGTTTGATTTTTTAAATTTTGCAATGACATGTTTGTTTTGAGATAGAGTGGGGTGGGCAAAGTGGGTGCTTGTTAGGTTGCAATAAGCTCACAAATCCAGTCTATTAGTCGTGACTTGGTCCATGGGGGTTGTGACCTCGGGAAAGCCGACCGAGATAACTGTATGGCCCCTTTCCATGCGCGCCATGGCACGTACAGCTACCCACGGTATTATACCACTGATGTTGGAGTAGCCTTTCTTAGCGCTACCTAAGAGTTTTGGCTCCTTTACTGCCAGTCGGAAACAGCAGCCAGACAAGCTATCTAACCTGTACCCTCAACCTGTTGGAGCAAGAGCGTCCACGACTAGTCATGTAAGACCTAGTGACAAAAAGACTTTCCCCAAGATGACCAGATA
Organism: Sepiola atlantica; assembly: GCA_963556195.1. Taxonomy (NCBI): domain Eukaryota; kingdom Metazoa; phylum Mollusca; class Cephalopoda; order Sepiida; family Sepiolidae; genus Sepiola; species Sepiola atlantica. The sequence continues at coordinate 187,927,892 of OY744519.1, forward strand.
GCGTTTATTGCTCTTGTCAGGAAACAGGATCGGGCGCTGAGTTATTATGAGGTGTCCCAGCGAGAGTTCCTCGTCGCCTGGTTAATAGACAGAGAAGGAGTACAAAGGCCGGGCGACTTTGTCTGCTTTCTTCTTAGTCGTAAACATAGCTCGTCAAGCGGACAAAATTAAGCACACGTCTACCACAAATAGACGAAACAAAATACCCTTAAACGATACATGCAAACTGGTTTTCTATTTTTTTGCCAGAGTATTTTAAACTGACTCAGGGCTTACCAAGACCAAAATACACTCCAGGATAAGGGATCGTGAGAGTGTCAGTTCGATGGTGACCTATAATGAAAACGATGACGGAAAGGAAAACATTTTATTACTTAAAAGAACGACTCGGCAAATAATTTTTAACATTGAACTTAAAGGCAACCAACTTGTAGTATGCAGAGAAGCAGTACCGAGACATTGTGTTTCACATATAGGATATTCTTGGAAAGAAAATCTGTTTCGCTAGATGTGCACAGAAATAGAAAGGAAAATGTTTTGCAGATAAAAGTCATTCCCAAACGAGGTACAGGACCCATTTCACAGGGCGAATAGAACCGATAAATGGATAGCGGAAATTCTAATAATCACATGATTACTAAGATTAAGCCTCTTAGATCACAGGATTTCAATCGTTTGGACTACGATATATAGAGCGTAGTTTAGAAAAGATAAATGAGCACCATCACGACACTAAGTAATTCTTTCAAATGTCCATAGTATGATAAATGTCAAATATGAATTTAAAAAATACCACCTAATCCTTAGGTAATTTGTACCTTCTATTAAAACAATGATCGAAACTGAAGAAGACTTTAATGAATAGCATTGCAAGCAGTATATTTATTCTTATCCGCAAAAAATCTGTTTCTAATCATCATTATAAATCTTCATGCCATCTCATATATCAACTGCATTTATTGTCAACATTTTGATTTTTTAGCTAAATGAGTTCTAAAATGTCAAATAAGTCAAAGTGGGCGGATCTCAAAAAGATTATGGTGTTTTCTAGAAAGTTGAACTGAGAAACGGTATTCGGCGATTTGTATTTGGATTGGAGTTTGATAATAGTGTTTTTTTGTGGAAGAAAATGTTTGAAGACACAACTATTGATCGAACAACCGAGACGTGATAATTAAATTGGGTCAATTCAGAGAATACGCTTTAATAAAGACAAACTAAGCAAAATAAAAATAAAGAAAATGTTTCCAGTTTTCAATCAATTGGTTTTAAAGAAAACAATGTTTATTCCTGGTTGAACCATTTTTAATTTAGTTTTCGCTTCTTTCTCGTTGGCGATCATTTAAGAAAACACAAAGTGTAGAAAAGAAAATGGATGATTTGATCGATTAAACCTGGCCGTAAGTGACCTAGAAAATGCGTAAACATTTGAACAAAACATCTATGTGTACTTGGCTGTATTAATGAGTCATTGCATGACTTTGTGACGATTGGTCAAGTCTGTGTCTATGTGGTGTCTTGTTTGTGTTTGTTGCTCAAAGATGCATTATATCAACATATTTTGAAATAACAAAACCCATTATATAAGGCGATCTCCACTTAAGAACTGTGGATGAAATACAAAATCTGTCCTGAAATTTAGCCATATTTATTACAAATCCACTTTACTCTATACTTGACGTGGATGTCCAATAGTCTTTGTTTTATCGGCCTTTAATTATTAACACACATACATTCCCGCTTTAACACTGCCCCGATTTTGGGCTATGATGGTCTTCTTCAGTTCACAAATACTATGTTAGTAGTTATATATATATATATATATATATATATATATATATATATATATATATATATATATATATATATATATATATATAACTCTAATCAGTCAACGGAAAATCAGAAGCGCACAAGTTATATAAACAATAAACGTGCAACTTAAAATTTCGTGTGGAATTTATTGGCCTATATATATATATATCTATATATATATCTATGTATGTATCTATCTCTCTCTCTCTCTCTCTCTCTCTATATATATATATATATATATTATAAGCCTTCTTTACTAAAGGCTGGGCACTCTGAGTGAGTTTAATAACAAGCAGTACCAGTAGCTTCATGCAAGATTCAACACAGTTTGTTGTTGTAAGATCACTTTCACTGTTCGTTGTAAAATACCCGCCGACTTGGTATTTACAAAGTTAAATTCCTCCTTAATTCTAAGCTAATTCGCTGTGGCCAACGGAGGAACGCTCTTGGCTACGAATCAGTGGCGATTTGTGATCGGAGTTCGAGCCCGCTGAAGATTCTGTAGGTAATAATTAATATATATATATATATATAAGGAGATTGTAGTTTGCTTGAAGCATTGCTGGTAAATGTAAGTGCAGATTAGTCGTCCGAGGCTATAGCAATGCGATGTGGTTGCCGTAAGATGGAAAAGTGAAACGAAATAAACGCAGGGAGAAAGTGAAACTCAAGACGATTTATTAATAATTTCACAAAAACTGATTAAATACCAAATAGTAAATACTGTCCAGTAAGTAACAGTTAGGCAAAGGGTAATCTTAAATTTTCGAAAGAAAAACTTTAATTATCAGAAGACAACAATAAAAGACCGCATCGGTCGAAGAAAAACGGGAAAAACCGGTGTCAGATCATCGACATACCGCAGAAAACAATTGGTAGTAGGAACGCAGAAAATGTCAAAATTCCATTAAGCAATCACATAACTAAAGTTAAAATACTATAAACATTTGTTTAATAATATACTAATTTTTTATAATTTTATTATGTTTAATTTTATATGACTCATTAATTAATTCTTTTTTTTTTTTACTTCCTCTTTTATTCTCTTTATTCAATTCAAATTTAAATTTACGTATGGGCTGTTATTGTCAACGGGAGATAACTTATTTAAAAATATATTTAGAAATGAGATTTGAAATCTCATTTCTAAATATATTCTAATTGAAAAGTTTAATGATTGTTTACGAAGATTTGCAAATATATGCAACTATATTTACATTTGCAAATAATCTTTTTACGAATACACATGATAAACTGTTTTAGAAAGTTTTAAAATTAACTTAAATTGACAGAAGAATAAATGTAAACTGGGAGCTGTGGTTTACGGTAATTAGGATTCTTTTTTATGCGTGTTACCATGCTCATACGTTGTAGACTCCAAATAAAGTTTGCCAACATAGCTGGGCTTCACTTTCTCTTTTAACGGGCTTCCATTGCAACTATGTCTAGTTGAGATAGGATTTAGAAAATGGAGCTTAATGTTACATTCACATTTCTGATAGGATTTAATCAAATCAGCCACTAAAACTTACTAATCCGCAGACTTATGCATTCCCAAGAAACCATTGCATACATTCTTTCAACTAACTCATGCTGCTAGTTCCAGTTCGGCAATAGTATAATCGAAAGCATCGTCAAGCATTAGCTTTCCAATCTGTGGACCAACAAAATCACCTTCCTTTACTTTTGCATCAGTTATTTTAAGAATACTCTCTTCTCATATACATAAAAACAGGTTGATCGTTATCTAAGGCATTTACAAATTGATTGATAAAGCCTAGTTTTATATGCACGTCAGGGAGAATAATTTTTTTCCACAAGTAGTTTTCGAATGACGTTCTAGAAGCTTGGCGTGCTATCTCTGGGTTCCTATTCTGAACATATGCAATGTTTTGGGGGCTCGGCTATCCCGATTGCATAGTAAACACACACACACACACATATATATATATATATATATATATATATATATATATTAGGCTATGTATATATGTCAATTAGGCTTCACAATATATATATTATATTAGACTATATATATTTATCAATTAAGCTTCACGATATATATATATATATATATATATATATATATATATATATATATATATATATATATATATATATATATATATATATATATTGTGAAGCCTAACTGAAGTCCAGTAAAAATGACAACTACTTTTAAATCACAGCAGATTTGCAATTCATGCTTTTCGTACTTAATATTTTCTAGAATAAATTTCAAGTTTTCATAATTCTCTCTTAATTCCACCGAATGTGAAACTTGAATCAATCGTATGGTGTATCAATTATGCAGAAGTACAGCTGCCATAGTGTAAAGGGATGCATCGATAAATAGTCTCTATTCAGTAAGGTCGCAGCTCAGATTCAAATCCATGAACATTCCACGAATGTTATTACAATATGACAAATTGTTTTCTAAAGAAAAGGTCACTAGAACGCAATTTGAAATTGCTTAGTCGAACATCTTTATCCAACAAATTCCTTTCTTGTAGACGCAAGGCTAACATTACACTCTGATGTTTTGTTGAATTGAGATCTCTGACAAGATCGTGGGCGAAGAGACTTGGTTCTGATTCTGAATCTTCCATCTTGCAAACTTCATCATGCTTAGATAAAGATGCGACTTCTGATTCTGATTTTTCGGAATCATAAAAATCCAATAAATTTTCATACTTTGGTTTTTGAGGAACAAATATTTCTTTAGAATGTTGAACAGGACGAATCGCTGATCTAAGATTTGGGTATTCATCTGATTTTTTTATTAATTTGTGATTCCTGAAATTAAAATAGTTAGTCGATAACATTTTACTTCATTAAGAATGCTGATGAGTACGAAAAGTAAGGGTAAAACAAGAATTTAATTAAAAATATGAAGTTAATACATACTTATCACTCAAGAGGAGGGTGTTCCGAACATAAACTCCTAGCCCATGCAAATTTTTGCCAGAATCCTTACGGTAGAGTGGAAGGTAATCAGTCATCTCAAACTGGTGAGAGGAGATTGAGTATTGAAGGTTCGTTTTTCACTTAGAGCTAGGATACCCGGAGAGTTTATGAAGAGAATAGTTTCTACGTCGTTAATGTAGGTTCTAAGTCCCCGGATATTTGTGAATGCGAGCGTCAAGGGCGAAGGCGGAAATGGTTTTTAATAGGTTTCTGGTTTAGGTTTTGTTTTCTTATTTGTATATTTATGTGTGTTTTGAGATAGAGTGGGGAGGGCAAAGTGAGCGATTGTTTGGCACCAATAAGCTCACAAAACCAGTCCATTAGTCGTGACTTGGTCCATGGGGGAATTTACGCTACAGCCATTTCTTCATGTGTCAAAGCGTTTGATGAATAGTTTGGTTTGATTAAAAGTAATCAATTTGAACTAGAAAGAATATGTACAGTGCCATATTCAAATATGGAAATAGTGAGATACTTAATATATTGTCTACATCAATAACAACAATTTTTAACTTTAACAAAATAACTAGACTAAGACTAGTTGACTTTTCGTAATTTGAGTACGCTGATCCCGAAGCTGCAAACAGTTTTTCTCCATTCTTTGTAATTTGAATACTAAAATGTAACATTTTTCATAAATAAATGCATTTACTACAAAATACCATAGTTTCACTTAATTCATATAATTCTAATTGAAAAGTTTAATGATTGTTTACGAAGATTTGCAAATATATGCAACTATATTTACATTTGCAAATAATCTTTTTACGAATACACATGATGAAATGTTTTAGAAAGTTGTAAAATTAACTTAAATTGACAGAAGAATAAATGTAAACTTGGAGCTGTGTTTTACGGCAATTAGGATTCTTATTTATGCGTGTTACCATGCTCATACGTTGTAGACTCCAAATAAAGTCTGCCAACATAGCTGGGCTTCACTTTCTCTTTTAACGGGCTTCCATTGCAACTATGTCTAGTTGAGATAGGATTTAGAAAATGGAGCTTAATGTTACATTCACATTTCTGATAGGATTTAATCAAATCAGCCACTAAAACTTCATAATCCGTAGACTTATGCATTCACAAGAAACCATTGCATACATTATTTAAACTAACTCTAGCTAGTTCCAGTTCAGCAATAGTATAATCGAAAGCATCGTCAAGCATTAGCTTTCCAATCTGTGGACCAACAAAATCACCTTCCTTTACTTTTGCATCAGTTATTTTAAGAATACTCTCTTCTCATATACATAAAAGCAGGTTGATCGTTATCTAAGGCATTTACAAATTGATTGATAAAGCCTAGTTTTATATGCACGTCAGGGAGAATAATTTTTTTTTCTACAAGTGGTTTTCGAATGACGTTCTTGAAGCTTGGCGTGCTATCTCTGGGTTCCTATTCTGAACATATGCAATGTTTTGGGGGCTCGGCTATCCCGATTGCATAGTAAACACACACACACACACACACACACACACACATATATATATATATATATATATATATATATATATATATTATGCTATGTATATATGTCAATTAGGCTTCACAATATATATATATTATATTAGACTATATATATTTATCAATTAAGCTTCACGATATATATATATATATATATATATATATATATATATATATATATATATATATATATTGTGAAGCCTAACTGAAGTCCAGTAAAAATGACAACTACTTTTAAATCACAGCAGATTTGCAATTCATGCTTTTCGTACTTAATATTTTCTAGAATAAATTTCAAGTTTTCATAATTCTCTCTTAATTCCACCGAATGTGAAACTTGAATCAATCGTAGGGTGTTTCCATTATGCAGAAGTACAGCTGCCATAGTGTAAAGGGATGCATCGATAAACAGTCTCTATTCAGTAAGGTCGCAGCTCAGATTCAAATCCATGAACATTCCACGAATGTTATTACAATATGACAAATTGTTTTCTAAAGAAAAGGTCACTAGAACGCAATTTGAAATTGCTTAGTCGAACATCTTTATCCAACAAATTCCTTTCTTGTAGACGCAAGGTTAACATTACACTCTGATGTTTTGTTGAATTGAGATCTCTGACAAGATCGTGGGCGAAGAGACTTGGTTCTGATTCTGAATCTTCCATCTTGCAAACTTCATCATGCTTAGATAAAGATGCGACTTCTGATTCTGATTGTTCGGAATCATAAAAATTTAATAAATTTTCATACTTTGGTTTTTGAGGAACAAATATTTCTTCAGAATGTTGAAAAGGACGAATCGCTGATGAAAGATTTGGGTATTCATCTGATTAATAAATAATTAATTAATAAATTAATAAATTTGTGATTCCTGAAATTAAAATAATTAGTCGATAACATTTTACTTCATTAAGAATGCTTATGAGTACGAAAAGTAAGGGTAAAACAAGAATTTAATTAAAAGTATGAAGTTAATAAATACTTATCTTGTGTTTTAGTAAGAGAGAAATAGCAATCTTCAGTGTGATTTTGCAGCTCCGTCCATACTATCAGATCATCGAATTTCAGTCTTTTTTTCAGAACCATTTACCTATTTTCGTTAAAGCAAGGAAACAAAACGAACAACATAATTCTGGTCTTGCTCTCTCACTTTAATTTCGAAATATAATTTAAAAAGTTTTTTGACGTAATTTGATATGTTTCGCTCATAAGCCTTTACAAACATGTAACAAAAATATCCGGATTGTTTTTACAAGTCTCTCTAGGAATTTTAATTCATTTACAGTTAGTTACAGCAGTCAAAATATTGTGCGTCTGAATGAAACCTTATTTTTTCATGATGGCTAATTGACTTTTCATCAAACGATTTATTTGATTGATTCGGAGACCAAACTCATTCGAACTCTGAATAGATAAAACAAAATTCAATTATTCTGAGTGTCTGGAAGAGGTTGATCGGCGAAAAGTAATTGACCCAACCTATTTTTATTCCGTTTATAAAGAAAGCCTCAATAGGCGTCTCCATCGAAAGACTGTATACTACAAAATAAAACAGCAATTTTCAAACAAATAATCAGCGTGTGTTTCTCGGCAAAACGTAACTTTGATAAGCGCACGTTGAATTATTTTTATATACTATAAATCGAATAAGTTTTAAAATAAAAATACAAGGAATCTAAAACAAATTAAAAATAAATCCTATTCAAAAATGGTAAACATGACTATATTTTAAATTATATCTATTTAAACCAATCTTCGCGGCAATGTGTCACAACTCAGAGATCGTTTGTTAAATCCCGCTAGTTTTTGATAAAGGTAAAATTGTATCATTCTGATTATTTAGACATCTCTTTTAATCTTTTGGATGTTATTCTCACAACGTTTCGGCCGATGTAACATCTGACCTTGTTCGCAAACATTTTGACGAACTCGGAAATCTTTATGTTGAATTCGTATTGAAACCCTTTATTTTTACCGCGGTTGGTTGATTTACTTTTAATGGTGTATTGATCCTGTAAGGTCATTATATGCCATGAACAGTTATGTATCGTATATTCTTATCTGTAGGTTATTTGAAGTAGAAATGGGTCATATATATATATATATATATATATATATATATATATATATATATATATATATATATATATATATATATATATATATATATTATTTATTAAAAGTATAATGGTGAGTCTATTTCAAAGATGGGTAAATAGATTTTTTTTGTTTTTCTAAATTTTCTTGTCTATTATCTTTAGTTTTCTTTCCCATTTACTTGTACTTTGATTGTCCTTTAGTTTAAGCTTTTCTTGTCCTAAAGTTTTAGCTTTTCTTGTCCTAAAGTTTTAGCTTTTCATGTCTTTTAGCTTTAGTTTTCTTGCCCTTTAGTTTAAGCTTTTCTTGTCCTTTAGCTTCAGCTTTTCTTGTCCTAAAACTTTAGATTTTCTTGTCCGTTAGTTTTAGTTTTTCTTGTCCTTAGGCTTTAGCTTTTCTTGTCCGTTAGTTTTCGCTTTGCTTGTCCGTTAGTTTTAGCTTTTCTTGTCCGTTAGTTTTAGCTTTTCTTGTCCGTTAATTTTCGCTTTGCTTGTCCGTTAGTTTTAGCTTTTCTTACTCATTAGTTTTAGCTTTTATTGTCGTTTAGCTTTAGCTTTTCTTGTCCGTTAGTTTAAGCTTTGCTTGTCCTTTAGCTATAGCTTTTCTTATCGTTAAACTTTAGATCTTCTTGTCCGTTAGTTTAAGCCTTTCTTGTCCTTAAACTTTAGATCTTCTTGTCCGTTAGTTTAAGCCTTTCTTGTCCTTAAACTTTAGATTTTCTTGTCAGTTAGCTTTAGCTATTCTTGTCCTAAAACTTTAGATTTTCTTGTCCTTTAGCCTTAGCTTTTCTTGTCCTTAGGCTTTAGCTTTTCTTGTCCTAAAGTTTTAGCTTTTCTTGTCCTAAAGTTTTAGCTTTTCATGTCTTTTAGCTTTAGTTTTCTTGCCCTTTAGTTTAAGCTTTTCTTGTCCTTTAGCTTCAGCTTTTCTTGTCCTAAAACTTTAGATTTTCTTGTCCGTTAGTTTTAGTTTTTCTTGTCCTTAGGCTTTAGCTTTTCTTGTCCGTTAGTTTTCGCTTTGCTTGTCCGTTAGTTTTAGCTTTTCTTGTCCGTTAGTTTTAGCTTTTCTTGTCCGTTAATTTTCGCTTTGCTTGTCCGTTAGTTTTAGCTTTTCTTACTCATTAGTTTTAGCTTTTATTGTCGTTTAGCTTTAGCTTTTCATGTCCGTTAGTTTAAGCTTTGCTTGTCCTTTAGCTATAGCTTTTCTTATCCTTAAACTTTAGATCTTATTGTCCGTTAGTTTAAGCCTTTCTTGTCCTTAAACTTAAGATCTTCTTGTCCGTTAGTTTAAGCCTTTCTTGTCCTTAAACTTTAGATCTTCTTGTCCGTTAGTTTAAGCCTTTCTTGTCCTTAAACTTTAGATTTTCTTGTCAGTTAGCTTTAGCTATTCTTGTCCTAAAACTTTAGATTTTCTTGTCCTTTAGCCTTAGCTTTTCTTGTCCTTAGGCTTTAGCTTTTCTTGTCCGTTAGTTTTCGCTTTGCTTGTCCGTTAGTTTTAGCTTTTCTTGTCCGTTAGTTTTAGCTTTTCTTGTCCGTTAATTTTCGCTTTGCTTGTCCGTTAGTTTTAGCTTTTCTTACTCATTAGTTTTAGCTTTTATTGTCGTTTAGCTTTAGCTTTTCTTGTCCGTTAGTTTAAGCTTTGCTTGTCCTTTAGCTTTAGCTTTTCTTATCCTTAAACTTTAGATCTTCTTGTCCGTTAGTTTAAGCCTTTCTTGTCCTTAAACTTTAGATCTTCTTGTCCGTTAGTTTAAGCCTTTCTTGTCCTTAAACTTTAGATTTTCTTGTCCGTTAGCTTTAGCTATTCTTGTCCTAAAACTTTAGATTTTCTTGTCCTTTAGCCTTAGCTTTTCTTGTCTGTTAGTGTTAGCTTTTCTTGCCATTTAGCTTTAGCTTTTCTTGTTCGTTAGTGTTAGCTTTTCTTTTCCTTTAGCGTTAGCTTTTCTTGTTCGTTTATTTTAACTTTTCTTGTCCGTTAGTTTTCGCTTTTCTTGTCCTTTAGTTTTAGCTTTTCTTGTCCTTTAACTTTCGATTTTCTTGTCCGTTAGCTTTAGCTTTTCTTGTCCGTTAGTGTTACTTTTTCTTTTCCTTCAGCTTTAGCTTTTCTTGTCCGTTTATTTTAACTTGTCTTGTCCTTTAGCTTTAGCTTTTCTTGCCATTTAGCTTTAGCTTTTCTTGTCCTTTAACTTTAGATTCTCTTGTCCGTTAGTTTAAGCTTTTCTTGTCATTTAGCTTTAGCTTTTCTTGTCTTTAAACTTTAGATTTTCTTGTCTGTTAGCTTTAGCTTTTCTTGTTTCTTGTCTTGTTAGTTTTAGCTTTTCTTGTTCTTTAGCATTAGCTTTTCTTGTCCGTTAGCTTTCGCTTTAGTTGTCCTTAAACTTTAGATCTTCTTGTCCGTTAGTTTTAGCTTTTCTTGTTCTTTAGCATTAGCTTTTCTTGTTCGTTAGCTTTCGCTTTTCTTGTCCTTAAACTTTAGATCTTCTTGTCCGTTAGTTTTAGCTTTTCTTGTTCTTTAGCATTAGCTTTTCTTGTTCGTTAGCTTTAGCTTTTCTTGTCCTTAAACTTTAGATCTTCTTGTCCGTTAGTTTTAGCTTTTCTTGTTCTTTAGCATTAGCTTTTCTTGTCCGTTAGCTTTCGCTTTTCTTGTCCTTTAGCTTTAGCTTTTCTTGTCCTTAAACTTTAGATCTTCTTGTCTGTTAGTCTAAGCTTTTATTTTCTTTTAGCTTTAGCTGTTTCTTGTTCTTAAACTTTAGATTTTCTTGTCCGTTAGCTTTAGCTTTTCTTGTCCTTAAACTAAAGATTTTCCTTTCCGTAAGCTTTAGCTTTTCTTGTCCTAAAACTTTAGATTTGCTTGTCCGTTTGTTTTAGCTTTTCCTGTCCTTTTGCTATAGCTTTTCTTGTCCGTTAGTTTTAGCTTTTCTTGCCATTTAGCTTTAGCTTTTCTTGTCCTTTAACTTTAGATTCTCTTGTCCGTTAGTTTAAGCTTTTCTTGTCATTTAGCTTTAGCTTTTCTTGTCTTTAAACTTTAGATCTTCTTGTCCGTTAGTTTTAGCTTTTCTTGTTCTTTAGCATTAGCTTTTCTTGTCCGTTAGCTTTCGCTTTTCTTGTCCTTTAGCTTTAGCTTTTCTTGTCCTTAAACTTTAGATCTTCTTGTCTGTTAGTCTAAGCTTTTATTTTCTTTTAGCTTTAGCTGTTTCTTGTTCTTAAACTTTAGATTTTCTTGTCCGTTAGCTTTAGCTTTTCTTGTTTCTTGTCTTGTTAGTTTTAGCTTTTCTTGTTCTTTAGCATTAGCTTGTCTTGTCCGTTAGCTTTCGCCTTAGTTGTCCTTAAACTTTAGATCTTCTTGTCCGTTAGTTTTAGCTTTTCTTGTTCTTTAGCATTAGCTTTTCTTGTTCGTTAGCTTTCGCTTTTCTTGTCCTTTAGCTTTAGCTTTTCTTGTCCTTAAACTTTAGATCTTCTTGTACGTTAGTTTTAGCTTTTCTTGTTCTTTAGCATTAGCTTTTCTTGTCCGTTAGCTTTCGCTTTTCTTGTCCTTTAGCTTTAGCTTTTCTTGTCCTTAAACTTTAGATCTTCTTGTCTGTTAGTCTAAGCTTTTATTTTCTTTTAGCTTTAGCTGTTTCTTGTTCTTAAACTTTAGATTTTCTTGCCCGTTAGCTTTAGCTTTTCTTGTCCTTAAACTAAAGATTTTCCTTTCCGTAAGCTTTAGCTTTTCTTGTCCTAAAACTTTAGATTTGCTTGTCCGTTTGTTTTAGCTTTTCCTGTCCTTTTGCTATAGCTTTTCTTGTCCGTTAGTTTTAGCTTTTCTTGTCCGTAAGTTTAAGCTTTTCCTGTCCGTAAGTTTTAGCTTTTCTTGTCCTTTTGCTTTAGCTTTTCTTGTCCGTTAGTTTAAGCTTTTCTTGTCCTTTAACTTTAGCTTTTCTTGTCCGTTAGTTTTAGCTTTCTTGTCCTTTAGCTTTAGCTTTTCTTGTCATTTTACTTTAGATTTTCTTGTCCGTTAGTTTAAGCTTTTCTTGTCCTTTAACTTTAGCTTTTCTTGTCCGTTAGTTTTAGCTTTCTTGTCCTTTAACTTTAGCTTTTATTGTCCGTTAGTTGTCGCTTTTCTTGTCCGTTAGTTTTAGCCACTCTTGTCCTTTAGCTTTTCTTAATCGTTATTTTTTAGCTTTTCTCTTTGTTGTGTTTTAGCTTTTTCTGTTAGCTTTTGTTTTTCTTGTCTTGTAGTTTTAGCTGCTCTTGTCATTAAGTTTAAGTTTTCTTGTCTTTTAGTTTTCGCTGTCTTTGTCCTACATCTCAAGCTTTTTGTCTTTTATCTTTAGCTGTTTTTCATTCAGTTCAAGCCTTTCTTTTTTTTTAGTTTTTTTTTGCTCTTTAGCTTTATCTTTTGTAGATATTTTTTTTAGCCTTTCTTTGCCTTAGCTTAAGCTCGGCTTGTCTTTTCTCGTTAGTTTTTCTTGTCCTTCAGCTGAAGCTTTTCTTGTCTTTTATCTTTAGTTCTGTTTCATTCAGTTCTAGCTTTTGTTTTCTTTTAGTTTTAGTATTTTTTGTTCTTAAAGCTTTTTATTTTCTTGTTATTTCGTTTTAGCTTTTGTTGTCGTTTAGCATTACCTCTTTTATGATTAAACTTTAGCTTTTTTATTCTTTAGCTTCAGGTTATTGTCTTTTAGTTTTAGCTTTTCTTCTCCTTTAGTTCTAGCTTTTCTGTCCTTTTAGATCTTGCTTTTCTTGTTCTTTAGGTTTTTGTCTTCTTTCTTTTAGTTTTAGCTTTTCCTGTCTTATAGCTTTAGGTTTTATTGTCTTTAAACTTTAGCTGTTCTTACTCTTTAGCATTAGCTACTCTTGTGATTTAAATTTAGCTTTTCATTTCCGTTTAGTTTCAGCTTTTCTTGCCATTAAGCTTTAGCTTTTATTACTTATAAATTAGCCATTTATTTTCCTTTAGTATTTGCTATTTGTGCTCGTAAGATTTTGATTTTCATGTTCTTTTAGTGTAAGATTTTCTGCTCATAAAGTTTTAGCTGTTATTGTTTTTTAGCTTAACGTTTTGCTTACCCTTTATCTATAGCTTTTCTCGTCTTATAGCTTTATCTTTTCTACAGTTTTTGTTTTAGCTTTTCTAGTCTTTTTGTTAAACTTTTTCTTGTCCTTTAGCTAAAGCTTATTATGTCTTTTATGTCCTAGCTTTATTTGCCTTTAGCTATAGCTGTTATTGTTCTTTAGGTTTTGCTTTTTTTCTCTTTTAGCTCCAGCTTTTCTAGTCTTCTAGCTTTCGCTTTTCTTGCGCTTAAGTGTTAACTTTTCTTTTATTTTAGATTTACCTTTTATTGTGTTTTAGCTTTAACTGTTATTGTTCTTTAGTTTTATGCCTGTCATGTGTTTTAGCTTTAGCTTTTCTGCTATTTACTTTGAGTTTTCCTTGTCTTTTAGCCTTAGCTTTTCTTGTCCTTAACTTTTGGCTGTTCTTGCTCTTTAAGATTAGCTTTCTTCTCTTTTAGCTTTTGACTTTCTTGTCATTCAGTTTTTGCTAACTTGCTATTTAGTTAAAGTGTTTGCTGTGGTTTAGTTTTAGATTTTACTGTCTTTTATTTTTTGCTTTTCTTGTCCTTTAGTTTAACTTTTCTTATTGGTGTGGGGTACAAATCACCCCTACTGAAGAACTAATGGAAGCAACCATCTATAATAAATACCATGGTTGCAAAGACTCAAACAGATGACACTCCTATCTTGTGAGTGTCCACGTGTGGTATCTGTTCCGATGGATACTACCCCCTATAGACCGGTGTTGTCTTGGCCTTCGGGGCATGATTCCGCCGGTCTATGGGTCTGTCCTGTGCAGTTCTAGGAGGTCCACCCTCCCAGGCTTTGCCTCTCCTCTTTGGGGAGGAGTAAGTTGATAGCTTACTGCCTGAGGCGCCCCTACCGGGGAATGCCGACGGGGCTGTCCAGGCAATTTTTAATGGCTAAAGCGCTCACGTTCTCGGGCGCTGGCTTTTCAAATCCCACTTTCCGACCTTGTGTCACATACTCCTATAGTGGGTAGGTGTTAAATATCGAGGACATTCCTATCATGTGAGTGTCCACGTGTTGTATCTGTTCCGATGGATACTACACCCTATAGACCGGTGTTGTCTTGGCCTTCGGGGCATGATTCCGCCGGTCTATGGGTCTGTCCTGTGCAGTTCTAGGAGGTCCACCATCCCAGGCTTTGCCTCTCCTCTTTGGGGAGGAGTAAGTTGATAGCTTACTGCCTGAGGCGCCCCTACCGGGGAATGCCGACGGGGCTGTCCAGGCAATTTTTAATGGCTAAAGCGCTCACGTTCTCGGGCGCTGGCTTTTCAAATCCCACTTTCCGACCTTGTGTCACATACTCCTATAGTGGGTAGGTGTTAAATATCGAGGACATTCCTATCATGTGAGTGTCCACGTGTGGTATCTGTTCCGATGGATACTACACCCTATAGACCGGTGTTGTCTTGGCCTTCGGGGCATGATTCCGCCGGTCTATGCGTCTGTCCTGTGCAGTTCTAGGAGGTCCACCCTCCCAGGCTTTGCCTCTCCTCTTTGGGGAGGAGTAAGTTTATAGCTTACTGCCTGAGGCGCCCCTACCGGGGAATGCCGACGGGGCTGTCCAGGCAATTTTTAATGGCTAAAGCGCTCACGTTCTCGGGCGCTGGCTTTTCAAATCCCACTTTCCGACCTTGTGTCACATACTCCTATAGTGGGTAGGTGTTAAATATCGAGGACATTCCTATCATGTGAGTGTCCACGTGTTGTATCTGTTCCGATGGATACTACACCCTATAGACCGGTGTTGTCTTGGCCTTTGGGGCATGATTCCGCCGGTCTATGGGTCTGTCCTGTGCAGTTCTAAGAGGTCCACCCTCCCAGGCTTTGCCTCTCCTCTTTGGGGAGGAGTAAGTTGATAGCTTACTGCCTGAGGCGCCCCTACCGGGGAATGCCGACGGGGCTGTCCAGGCAATTTTTAATGGCTAAAGCGCTCACGTTCTCGGGCGCTGGCTTTTAAAATCCCACTTTCCGACCTTGTGTCACATACTCCTATAGTGGGTAGGTGTTAAATATCGAGGACATTCCTATCTTGTGAGTGTCCACGTGTGGTATCTGATCCGATGGATACTACACCCTATAGACCGGCGTTGTCTTGGCCTTCGGGGCATGATTCCGCCGGTCTATGGGTCTGTCCTGTGCAGTTCTAGGAGGTCCACCCTCCCAGGCTTTGCCTCTCCTCTTTGGGGAGGAGTAAGTTGATAGCTTACTGCCTGAGGCGCCCCTACCGGGGAATGCCGACGGGGCTGTCCAGGCAATTTTTAATGGCTAAAGCGCTCACGTTCTCGGGCGCTGGCTTTTCAAATCCCACTTTCCGACCTTGTGTCACATACTCCTATAGTGGGTAGGTGTTAAATATCGAGGACATTCCTATCATGTGAGTGTCCACGTGTGGTATCTGTTCCGATGGATACTACACCCTATAGACCGGTGTTGTCTTGGCCTTCGGGCATGATTCCGCCGGTCTATGGGTCTGTCCTGTGCAGTTCTAGGAGGTCCACCCTCCCAGGCTTTTCCTCTCCTCTTTGGGGAGGAGTAAGTTGATAGCTTACTGCCTGAGGCGCCCTTACAAGGGAATTCCGACGGGGCTGTCCAGGCAATTTTTAATGGCTAAAGCGCTCACGTTCTCGGGCGCTGGCTTTTCAAATCCCACTTTCCGACCTTGTGTCACATACTCCTATAGTGGGTAGGTGTTAAATATCGAGGACATTCCTATCATGTGAGTGTCCACGTGTGGTATCTGTTCCGATGGATACTACACCCTATAGACCGGTGTTGTCTTGGCCTTCGGGGCATGATTCCGCCGGTCTATGGGTCTGTCCTGTGCAGTTCTAGGAGGTCCTCCCTCCCAGGCTTTGCCTCTCCTCTTTGGGGAGGAGTAAGTTGATAGCTTACTGCCTGAGGCGCCCCTACCGGGGAATGCCGACGGGGCTGTCCAGGCAATTTTTAATGGCTAAAGCGCTCACGTTCTCGGGCGCTGGCTTTTCAAATCCCACTTTCCGACCTTGTGTCACATACACCTATAGTGGGTAGGTGTTAAATATCGAGGACATTCCTATCATGTGAGTGTCCACGTGTGGTATCTGTTCCGATGGATACTACACCCTATAGACCGGCGTTGTCTTGGCCTTCGGGGCATGATTCCGCCGGTCTATGGGTCTGTCCTGTGCAGTTCTAGGAGGTCCACCCTCCCAGGCTTTGCCTCTCCTCTTTGGGGAGGAGTAAGTTGATAGCTTACTGCCTGAGGCGCCCCTACCGGGGAATGCCGACGGGGCTGTCCAGGCAATTTTTAATGGCTAAAGCGTTCACGTTCTCGGGCGCTGGCTTTTCAAATCCCACTTTCCGACCTTGTGTCACATACTCCTAACGTGGGTAGGTGTTAAATATCGAGGACATTCCTATCATGTGAGTGTCCACGTGTGGTATCTGTTCCGATGGATACTACACCCTATAGACCGGTGTTGTCTTGGCCTTTGGGGCATGATTCCGCCGGTCTATAGGTCTGTCCTGTGCAGTTCTAGGAGGTCCACCCTCCCAGGCTTTGCCTCTCCTCTTTGGGGAGGAGTAAGTTGATAGCTTACTGCCTAAGGCGCCCCTACCGGGGAATGCCGACGGGGCTGTCCAGGCAATTTTTAATGGCTAAAGCGCTCACGTTCTCGGGCGCTGGCTTTTCAAATCCCACTTTCCGACCTTGTGTCACATACTCCTATAGTGGGTAGGTGTTAAATATCGAGGACATTCCTATCATGTGAGTGTCCACGTGTGGTATCTGTTCCGATGGATACTACACCCTATAGACCGGTGTTGTCTTGGCCTTCGGGGCATGATTCCGCCGGTCTATGGGTCTGTCCTGTGCAGTTCTAGGAGGTCCACCCTCCCAGGCTTTGCCTCTCCTCTTTGGGGAGGAGTAAGTTTATAGCTTACTGCCTGAGGCGCCCCTACCGGGGAATGCCGACGGGGCTGTCCAGGCAATTTGTAATGGCTAAAGCGCTCACGTTCTCGGGCGCTGGCTTTTCAAATCCCACTTTCCGACCTTGTGTCACATACTCCTATAGTGGGTAGGTGTTAAATATCGAGGACATTCCTATCATGTGAGTGTCCACGTGTGGTATCTGTTCCGATGGATACTACACCCTATAGACCGGTGTTGTCTTGGCCTTCGGGGCATGATTCCGCCGGTCTATGGGTCTGTCCTGTGCAGTTCTAGGAGGTCCACCCTCCCAGGCTTTGCCTCTCCTCTTTGGGGAGGAGTAAGTTGATAGCTTACAGCCTGAGGCGCCTCTACCGGGGAATGCCGACGGGGCTGTCCAGGCAATTTTTAATGGCTAAAGCGCTCACGTTCTCGGGCGCTGGCTTTTCAAATCCCACTTTCCGACCTTGTGTCACATACTCCTATAGTGGGTAGGTGTTAAATATCGAGGACATTCCTATCATGTGAGTGTCCACGTGTTGTATCTGTTCCGATGGATACTACACCCTATAGAGCGGTGTTGTCTTGGCCTTTGGGGCATGATTCCGCCGGTCTATGGGTCTGTCCTGTGCAGTTCTAAGAGGTCCACCCTCCCAGGCTTTGCCTCTCCTCTTTGGGGAGGAGTAAGTTTATAGCTTACTGCCTGAGGCGCCCCTACCGGGGAATGCCGACGGGGCTGTCCAGGCAATTTTTAATGGCTAAAGCGCTCACGTTCTCGGGCGCTGGCTTTTCAAATCCCACTTTCCGACCTTGTGTCACATACTCCTATAGTGGGTAGGTGTTAAATATCGAGGACATTCCTATCATGTGAGTGTCCACGTGTGGTATCTGTTCCGATGGATACTACACCCTATAGACCGGTGTTGTCTTGGCCTTCGGGCATGATTCCGCTGGTCTATGGGTCTGTCCTGTGCAGTTCTAGGAGGTCCACCCTCCCAGGCTTTGCCTCTCCTCTTTGGGGAGGAGTAAGTTGATAGCTTACTGCCTGAGGCGCCCTTACCGGGGAATTCCGACGGGGCTGTCCAGGCAATTTTTAATGGCTAAAGCGCTCACGTTCTCGGGCGCTGGCTTTTCAAATCCCACTTTCCGACCTTGTGTCACATACTCCTATAGTGGGTAGGTGTTAAATATCGAGGACATTCCTATCATGTGAGTGTCCACGTGTGGTATCTGTTCCGATGGATACTACACCCTATAGACCGGTGTTGTCTTGGCCTTCGGGGCATGATTCCGCCGGTCTATGGGTCTGTCCTGTGCAGTTCTAGGAGGTCCTCCCTCCCAGGCTTTGCCTCTCCTCTTTGGGGAGGAGTAAGTTGATAGCTTACTGCCTGAGGCGCCCCTACCGGGGAATGCCGACGGGGCTGTCCAGGCAATTTTTAATGGCTAAAGCGCTCACGTTCTCGGGCGCTGGCTTTTAAAATCCCACTTTCCGACCTTGTGTCACATACACCTATAGTGGGTAGGTGTTAAATATCGAGGACATTCCTATCATGTGAGTGTCCACGTGTGGTATCTGTTCCGATGGATACTACACCCTATAGACCGGTGTTGTCTTGGCCTTCGGGGCATGATTCCGCCGGTCTATGGGTCTGTCCTGTGCAGTTCTAGGAGGTCCACCCTCCCAGGCTTTGCCTCTCCTCTTTGGGGAGGAGTAAGTTTATAGCTTACTGCCTGAGGCGCCCCTACCGGGGAATGCCGACGGGGCTGTCCAGGCAATTTTTAATGGCTAAAGCGCTCACGTTTTTGGGCGCTGGCTTTTCAAATCCCACTTTCCGACCTTGTGTCACATACTCCTATAGTGGGTAGGTGTTAAATATCGAGGACATTTCTATCATGTGAGTGTCCACGTGTGGTATCTGTTCCGATGGATACTACACCCTATAGACCGGTGTTGTCTTGGCCTTCGGGGCATGATTCCGCCGGTCTATGGGTCTGTCCTGTGCAGTTCTAGGAGGTCCACCCTCCCAGGCTTTGCCTCTCCTCTTTGGGGAGGAGTAAGTTGATAGCTTACTGCCTGAGGCGCCCCTACCGGGGAATGCCGACGGGGCTGTCCAGGCAATTTTTAATGGCTAAAGCGCTCACGTTCTCGGGCGCTGGCTTTTCAAATCCTACTTTCCGACCTTGTGTCACATACTCCTAATGTGGGTAGGTGTTAAATATCGAGGACATTCCTATCATGTGAGTGTCCACGTGTGGTATCTGTTCCGATGGATACTACACCCTATAGACCGGTGTTTTCTTGTCCTTCGCGGCATGATTCCGCCGGTCTATGGGTCTGTCCTGTGCAGTTCTAGGATGTCCACCCTCCCAGGCTTTGCCTCTCCTCTTTGGGGAGGAGTAAGTTGATAGCTTACTGCCTGAGGCGCCCCTACCGGGGAATGCCGACGGGGCTGTCCAGGCAATTTTTAATGGCTAAAGCGCTCACGTTCTCGGGCGCTGGCTTTTCAAATCCCACTTTCCGACCTTGTGTCACATACTCCTATAGTGGGTAGGTGTTAAATATCGAGGACATTCCTATTATGTGAGTGTCCACGTGTGGTATCTGTTCCGATGGATACTACACCCTATAGACCGGTGTTGTCTTGGCCTTCGGGGCATGATTCCGCCGGTCTATGGGTCTGTCCTGTGCAGTTCTAGGAGGTCCACCCTCCCAGGCTTTGCCTCTCCTCTTTGGGGAGGAGTAAGTTGATAGCTTACTGCCTAAGGCGCCCCTACCGGGGAATGCCGACGGGGCTGTCCAAGCAATTTTTAATGGCTAAAGCGCTCACGTTCTCGGGCGCTGGCTTTTAAAATCCCACTTTCCGACCTTGTGTCACATACTCCTATAGTGGGTAGGTGTTAAATATCGAGGACATTCCTATTATGTGAGGGTCCACGTGTGGTATCTGTTCCGATGGATACTACACCCTATAGACCGATGTTGTCTTGGCCTTCAGGGAATGATTCCGCCGGTCTATGGGTCTGTCCTGTGCTGTTCTAGGAGGTCCACCCTCCCAGGCTTTGCCTCTCCTCTTTGGGGAGGAGTAAGTTGATAGCTTACTGCCTGAGGCGCCCCTACCGGGGAATGCCGACGGGGCTGTCCAGGCAATTTTTAATGGCTAAAGCGCTCACGTTCTCGGGATCTGGCTTTTCAAATCCCACCTTCCGACCTTGTGTCACATACTCCTATAGTGGGTAGGTGTTAAATATCGAGGACATTCCTATCATGTGAGTGTCCACGTGTGGTATCTGTTCCGATGGATACTACACCCTATAGACCGGTGTTGTCTTGGCCTTCGGGGCATGATTCCGCCAGTCTATGGGTCTGTCCTGTGCAGTTCTAGGAGGTCCACCCTCCCAGGCTTTGCCTCTCCTCTTTGGGGAGGAGTAAGTTGATAGCTTACTGCCTGAGGCGCCCCTACCGGGGAATGCCGACGGGGCTGTCCAGGCAATTTTAATGGCTAAAGCGCTCACGTTCTCGGGCGCTGGCTTTTCAAATCCCACTTTCCGACCTTGTGTCACATACTCCTATAGTGGGTAGGTGTTAAATATTGAGGACATTCCTATTCATGTGAGAGTCCTCGTACCACGTGTGGTATCTGATCCGATGGATACTACACCCTATAGACCGGTGTTGTCTTGGCCTTCGGGGCATGATTCCGCCAGTCTATGGGTCTGTCCTGTGCAGTTCTAGGAGGTCCACCCTCCCAGGCTTTGCCTCTCCTCTTTGGGGAGGAGTAAGTTGATAGCTTACTGCCTGAGGCGCCCCTACCAGGGAATGCCGACGGGGCTGCCCAGGCAATTTTTAGTGGCTAAAGCGCTCACCTCTCGGGCGCTGGCTTTTCAAATCCCACTTTCCGACCTTGTGTCACATACTCCTATAGTGGGTAGGTGTTAAATATCGAGGACATTCCTATCATGTGAGAGTCCTCGTACCACGTGTGGTATCTGTTCCGATGGATACTACACCCTATAGACCGGTGTTGTCTTGGCCTTCGGGGCATGATTCCGCCCGTCTATGGGTCTGTCCTGTGCAGTTCTAGGAGGTCCACCCTCCCAGGCTTTGCCTCTCCTCTTTGGGGAGGAGTAAGTTTATAGCTTACTGCCTGAGGCGCCCCTACCGGGGAATTCCGACGGGGCTGCCCAGGCAATTTTTAATGGCTAAAGCGCTCACCTTCTCGGGCGCTGGCTTTTAAAATCCCACTTTCCGACCTTGTGTCACATACTCCTATAGTGGGTAGGTGTTAAATATCGAGGACATTTCTATCATGTGAGTGTCCACGTGTGGTATCTGTTCCGATGGATACTACACCCTATAGACCGGTGTTGTCTTGGCCTTCGGGGCATGATTCCGCCGGTCTATGCGTCTGTCCTGTGCAGTTCTAGGAGGTCCACCCTCCCAGGCTTTTCCTCTCCTCTTTGGGGAGGAGTAAGTTGATAGCTTACTGCCTGAGGCGCCCCTACCGGGGAATGCCGACGGGGCTGTCCAGGCAATTTTTAATGGCTAAAGCGCTCACGTTCTCGGGCGCTGGCTTTTCAAATCCCACTTTCCGACCTTGTGTCACATACTCCTAATGTGGGTAGGTGTTAAATATCGAGGACATTCCTATCATGTGAGTGTCCACGTGTGGTATCTGTTCCGATGGATACTACACCCTATAGACCGGTGTTTTCTTGTTCTTCGGGGCATGATTCCGCCGGTCTATGGGTCTGTCCTGTGCAGTTCTAGGATGTCCACCCTCCCAGGCTTTGCCTCTCCTCTTTGGGGAGGAGTAAGTTGATAGCTTACTGCCTGAGGCGCCCCTACCGGGGAATGCCGACGGGGCTGTCCAGGCAATTTTTAATGGCTAAAGCGCTCACGTTCTCGGGCGCTGGCTTTTCAAATCCCACTTTCCGACCTTGTGTCACATACTCCTATAGTGGGTAGGTGTTAAATATCGAGGACATTCCTATTATGTGAGTGTCCACGTGTGGTATCTGTTCCGATGGATACTACACCCTATAGACCGGTGTTGTCTTGGCCTTCGGGGCATGATTCCGCCGGTCTATGGGTCTGTCCTGTGCAGTTCTAGGAGGTCCACCCTCCCAGGCTTTGCCTCTCCTCTTTGTAGAGGAGTAAGTTGATAGCTTACTGCCTAAGGCGCCTCTACCGGGGAATGCCGACGGGGCTGTCCAGGCAATTTTTAATGGCTAAAGCGCTAACGTTCTCGGGCGCTGGCTTTTCAAATCCCACTTTCCGACCTTGTGTCACATACTCCTATAGTGGGTAGGTGTTAAATATCGAGGACATTCCTATTATGTGAGTGTCCACGTGTGGTATCTGTTCCGATGGATACTACACCCTATAGACCGGTGTTGTCTTGGCCTTCAGGGAATGATTCCGCCGGTCTATGGGTCTGTCCTGTGCTGTTCTAGGAGGTCCACCCTCCCAGGCTTTGCCTCTCCTCTTTGGGGAGGAGTAAGTTGATAGCTTACTGCCTGAGGCGCCCCTACCGGGGAATGCCGACGGGGCTGTCCAGGCAATTTTTAATGGCTAAAGCGCTCACGTTCTCGGGCGCTGGCTTTTCAAATCCCACCTTCAGACCTTGTGTCACATACTCCTATAGTGGGTAGGTGTTAAATATCGAGGACATTCCTATCATGTGAGTGTCCACGTGTGGTATCTGTTCCGATGGATACTACACCCTATAGACCGGTGTTGTCTTGGCCTTCGGGGCATGATTCCGCCAGTCTATGGGTCTGTCCTGTGCAGTTCTAGGAGGTCCACCCTCCCAGGCTTTGCCTCTCCTCTTTGGGGAGGAGTAAGTTGATAGCTTACTGCCTGAGGCGCCCCTACCGGGGAATGCCGACGGGGCTGTCCAGGCAATTTTAATGGCTAAAGCGCTCACGTTCTCGGGCGCTGGCTTTTCAAATCCCACTTTCCGACCTTGTGTCACATACTCCTATAGTGGGTAGGTGTTAAATATTGAGGACATTCCTATTCATGTGAGAGTCCTCGTACCACGTGTGGTATCTGATCCGATGGATACTACACCCTATAGACCGGTGTTGTCTTGGCCTTCGGGGAATGATTCCGCCGGTCTATGGGTCTGTCCTGTGCTGTTCTAGGAGGTCCACCCTTCCAGGCTTTGCCTCTCCTCTTTGGGGAGGAGTAAGTTGATAGCTTACTGCCTGAGGCGCCCCTACCGGGGAATGCCGACGGGGCTGTCCAGGCAATTTTTAATGGCTAAAGCGCTCACGTTCTCGGGCGCTGGCTTTTCAAATCCCACCTTCCGACCTTGTGTCACATACTCCTATAGTGGGTAGGTGTTAAATATAGAGGACATTCCTATCATGTGAGTGTCCACGTGTGGTATCTGTTCCGATGGATACTACACCCTATAGACCGGTGTTGTCTTGGCCTTCGGGGCATGATTCCGCCAGTCTATGGGTCTGTCCTGTGCAGTTCTAGGAGGTCCACCCTCCCAGGCTTTGCCTCTCCTCTTTGGGGAGGAGTAAGTTGATAGCTTACTGCCTGAGGCGCCCCTACCGGGGAATGCCGACGGGGCTGTCCAGGCAATTTTAATGGCTAAAGCGCTCACGTTCTCGGGCGCTGGCTTTTCAAATCCCACTTTCCGACCTTGTGTCACATACTCCTATAGTGGGTAGGTGTTAAATATTGAGGACATTCCTATTCATGTGAGAGTCCTCGTACCACGTGTGGTATCTGATCCGATGGATACTACACCCTATAGACCGGTGTTGTCTTGGCCTTCGGAGCATGATTCCGCCAGTCTATGGGTCTGTCCTGTGCAGTTCTAGGAGGTCCACCCTCCCAGGCTTTGCCTCTCCTCTTTGGGGAGGAGTAAGTTGATAGCTTACTGCCTGAGGCGCCCCTACCGGGGAATGCCGACGGGGCTGCCCAGGCAATTTTTAGTGGCTAAAGCGCTCACCTCTCGGGCGCTGGCTTTTCAAATCCCACTTTCCGACCTTGTGTCACATACTCCTATAGTGGGTAGGTGTTAAATATAGAGGAAATTCCTATCATGTGAGAGTCCTCGTACCACGTGTGGTATCTGTTCCGATGGATACTACACCCTATAGACCGGTGTTGTCTTGGTCTTTGGGGCATGATTCCGCCGGTCTATGGGTCTGTCCTGTGCAGTTCTAAGAGGTCCACCCTCCCAGGCTTTGCCTCTCCTCTTTGGGGAGGAGTAAGTTGATAGCTTACTGCCTGAGGCGCCCCTACCGGGGAATGCCGACGGGGCTGTCCAGGCAATTTTTAATGGCTAAAGCGCTCACGTTCTCGGGCGCTGGCTTTTAAAATCCCACTTTCCGACCTTGTGTCACATACTCCTATAGTGGGTAGGTGTTAAATATCGAGGACATTCCTATCTTGTGAGTGTCCACGTGTGGTATCTGATCCGATGGATACTACACCCTATAGACCGGCGTTGTCTTGGCCTTCAGGGCATGATTCCGCCGGTCTATGGGTCTGTCCTGTGCAGTTCTAGGAGGTCCACCCTCCCAGGCTTTGCCTCTCCTCTTTGGGGAGGAGTAAGTTGATAGCTTACTGCCTGAGGCGCCCCTACCGGGGAATGCCGACGGGGCTGTCCAGGCAATTTTTAATGGCTAAAGCGTTCACGTTCTCGGGCGCTGGCTTTTCAAATCCCACTTTCCGACCTTGTGTCACATACTCCTAACGTGGGTAGGTGTTAAATATCGAGGACATTCCTATCATGTGAGTGTCCACGTGTGGTATCTGTTCCGATGGATACTACACCCTATAGACCGGTGTTGTCTTGGCCTTTGGGGCATGATTCCGCCGGTCTATGGGTCTGTCCTGTGCAGTTCTAGGAGGTCCACCCTCCCAGGCTTTGCCTCTCCTCTTTGGGGAGGAGTAAGTTTATAGCTTACTGCCTGAGGCGCCCCTACCGGGGAATGCCGACGGGGCTTTCCAGGCAATTTTTAATGGCTAAAGCGCTCACGTTCTCGGGCGCTGGCTTTTCAAATCCCACTTTCCGACCTTGTGTCACATACTCCTATAGTGGGTAGGTGTTAAATATCGAGGACATTCCTATCATGTGAGTGTCCACGTGTGGTATCTGTTCCGATGGATACTACACCCTATAGACCGGTGTTGTCTTGGCCTTCGGGCATGATTCCGCAAGTCTATGGGTCTGTCCTGTGCAGTTCTTGGAGGTCCACCCTCCCAGGCTTTGCCTCTCCTCTTTGGGGAGGAGTAAGTTGATAGCTTACTGCCTGAGGCGCCCTTACCGGGGAATGCCGACGGGGCTGTCCAGGCAATTTTTAATGGCTAAAGCGCTCACGTTCTCGGGCGCTGGCTTTTCAAATCCCACTTTCCGACCTTGTGTCACATACTCCTATAGTGGGTAGGTGTTAAATATCGAGGACATTCCTATCATGTGAGTGTCCACGTGTGGTATCTGTTCCGATGGATACTACACCCTATAGACCGGTGTTGTCTTGGCCTTCGGGGCATGATTCCGCCGGTCTATGGGTCTGTCCTGTGCAGTTCTAGGAGGTCCACCCTCCCAGGCTTTGCCTCTCCTCTTTGGGGAGGAGTAAGTTGATAGCTTACTGTCTGAGGCGCCCCTACCGGGGAATGCCGACGGGGCTGTCCAGGCAATTTTTAATGGCTAAAGCGCTCACGTTCTCGGGCGCTGGCTTTTCAAATCCCACTTTCCGACCTTGTGTCACATACTCCTATAGTGGGTAGGTGTTAAATATCGAGGACATTCCTATCATGTGAGTGTCCACGTGTGGTATCTGTTCCGATGGATACTACACCCTATAGACCGGTGTTGTCTTGGCCTTCGGGGCATGATTCCGCCGGTCTATGGGTCTGTCCTGTGCAGTTCTAGGAGGTCCTCCCTCCCAGGCTTTGCCTCTCCTCTTTGGGGAGGAGTAAGTTGATAGCTTACTGCCTGAGGCGCCCCTACCGGGGAATGCCGACGGGGCTGTCCAGGCAATTTTTAATGGCTAAAGCGCTCACGTTCTCGGGCGCTGGCTTTTAAAATCCCACTTTCCGACCTTGTGTCACATACTCCTATAGTGGGTAGGTGTTAAATATCGAGGACATTCCTATTATGTGAGTGTCCACGTGTGGTATCTGTTCCGATGGATACTACACCCTATAGACCGGTGTTGTCTTGGCCTTCGGGGCATGATTCCGCCGGTCTATGGGTCTGTCCTGTGCAGTTCTAGGAGGTCCACCCTCCCAGGCTTTGCCTCTCCTCTTTGGGGAGGAGTAAGTTGATAGCTTACTGCCTGAGGCGCCCCTACCGGGGAATGCCGACGGGGCTGTCCAGGCAATTTTTAATGGCTAAAGCGCTCACGTTCTCGGGCGCTGGCTTTTCAAATCCCACTTTCCGACCTTGTGTCACATACTCCTATAGTGGGTAGGTGTTAAATATCGAGGACATTCCTATTATGTGAGTGTCCACGTGTGGTATCTGTTCCGATGGATACTACACCCTATAGACCGGTGTTGTCTTGGCCTTCGGGGAATTATTCCGCCGGTCTATGGGTCTGTCCTGTGCTGTTCTAGGAGGTCCACCCTCCCAGGCTTTGCCACTCCTCTTTGGGGAGGAGTAAGTTGATAGCTTACTGCCTGAGGCGCCCCTACCGGGGAATGCCGACGGGGCTGTCCAGGCAATTTTTAATGGCTAAAGCGCTCACGTTCTCGAGCGCTGGCTTTTCAAATCCCACCTTCCGACCTTGTGTCACATACTCCTATAGTGGGTAGGTGTTAAATATCGAGGACATTCCTATCATGTGAGTGTCCACGTGTGGTATCTGTTCCGATGGATACTACACCCTATAGACCGGTGTTGTCTTGGCCTTCGGGGCATGATTCCGCCAGTCTATGGGTCTGTCCTGTGCAGTTCTAGGAGGTCCACCCTCCCAGGCTTTGCCTCTCCTCTTTGGGGAGGAGTAAGTTGATAGCTTACTGCCTGAGGCGCCCCTACCGGGGAATGCCGACGGGGCTGTCCAGGCAATTTTAATGGCTAAAGCGCTCACGTTCTCGGGCGCTGGCTTTTCAAATCCCACTTTCCGACCTTGTGTCACATACTCCTATAGTGGGTAGGTGTTAAATATTGAGGACATTCCTATTCATGTGAGAGTCCTCGTACCACGTGTGGTATCTGATCCGATGGATACTACACCCTATAGACCGGTGTTGTCTTGGCCTTCGGGGCATGATTCCGCCAGTCTATGGGTCTGTCCTGTGCAGTTCTAGGAGGTCCACCCTCCCAGGCTTTGCCTCTCCTCTTTGGGGAGGAGTAAGTTGATAGCTTACTGCCTGAGGCGCCCCTACCGGGGAATGCCGACGGGGCTGCCCAGGCAATTTTTAGTGGCTAAAGCGCTCACCTCTCGGGCGCTGGCTTTTCAAATCCCACTTTCCGACCTTGTGTCACATACTTCTATAGTGGGTAGGTGTTAAATATCGAGGACATTCCTATCATGTGAGAGTCCTCGTACCACGTGTGGTATCTGTTCCGATGGATACTACACCCTATAGACCGGTGTTGTCTTGGCCTTCGGGGCATGATTCCGCCGGTCTATGGGTCTGTCCTGTGCAGTTCTAGGAGGTCCACCCTCCCAGGCTTTGCCTCTCCTCTTTGGGGAGGAGTAAGTTTATAGCTTACTGCCTGAGGCGCCCCTACCGGGGAATTCCGACGGGGCTGCCCAGGCAATTTTTAATGGCTAAAGCGCTCACCTTCTCGGGCGCTGGCTTTTCAAATCCCACTTTCCTACCTTGTGTCACATACTCCTATAGTGGTAGGTGTTAAATAAAGGACATTCCTATTATGTGAGAGTCCTCGTACCACGTGTGGTATCTGTTCCGATGGATACTACACCCTATGGACCGGTGTTGTCTTGGCCTTCGGGGCATGATTCCGCCGGTCTATGGGTCTGTCCTGTGCAGTTCTAGGAGGTCCACCCTCCCAGGCTTTGCCTCTCCTCTTTGGGGAGGAGTAAGTTTATAGCTTACTGCCTGAGGCGCCCCTACCGGGGAATGCCGACGGGGCTGCCCAGGCAATTTTTAGTGGCTAAAGCGCTCACCTCTCGGGCGCTGGCTTTTCAAATCCCACTTTCCGACCTTGTGTCACATACTTCTATAGTGGGTAGGTGTTAAATATAGAGGACATTCCTATTCATGTTTTACCGCATGGTAGGAATCCGGTCATCTCCTACCACATTTAGTTGCGTACTGTATTGCTATGAATAAATACATTGTATATTTTAACCTGTCACAATTTGTGGTTGTTATCTTTGTGACCCCTAGCACGGGTCTACAACACTGGCGACGAAAAATTTAGTAAAGAACATACGTGAGGATTTTGATTTTATACCAGTCACGACAAACTGGCTACCAAGATTACTCAAGAAAGTTACCGGATCATTCGACAAAAAACTGAATAACGAAGATTCGGGCAAGGATTTACTTGAAAAAACCAAAAAAAAAACCCAAAAAACGTCAAACAACAAAAGACGTCTAAACTACGAGTTAAAACGGAACTCATAAATGGCGTGGATTTACGACAACTGAAAAAAAAAACGACTCAAAGTTTCAGTAAGTACAAAAAAAAAGAAGAATTTGTTCGTTCTAAAAAGATTGTCTGAAAAAGGCATTAGCATTGAAAAAAAAAATTTAAGTTACGTCGGATTTTTCCGATTAAAATAAATTTTTCTCTCACTGACTGGCACGTTGAAAAAAAAACACTTTCGACAAGCAGGTACGGCATAACACTTTGTGTTAATGAGAAAATATGATATTCTGTTGCGCACTTAAAGCGGAAATTATGGCCAATATTTAAATAAATGCTATGAACTCGTTTTTTTTCACAAAAAAAACAACTAATTCTTTGTAAAAGAGAAAGAAAAAAAAGTGTACGTTCAACAAAGATTTGAACTAAATACTTACACGTTACGAAAAGTTAATTGAAGAAAAAAAAAAGGTCAAACTTTTTTCTGTATAAATACAAACGCTGAATTATTTTCTAGTGGAAAATTGCCACACAAGGAAAAAATAAATTAAGGAAATACTCGTCAATATAACTAGATACAAAAATTGTAAAAGTTTTTTTGTAGAGTTGGTACTATAGAAAAAGAATTGGTTTGTTTCTGAAAACGCTTTTTTGTCATAAAAAAAAATGGAGGATTTTTCAAAACAGATTTTGGAAATTATAAAACTTCAACAAAATCAAAATTAGAACTTGAAAAAAGGTTTCGAGAAGAACAATTGATAGTACAGAAACAAAATGACGAGAAGCGGTTAAGTTTAATGAAATACTTCGAGGAAAAACATGGAAAAGAGAAAGAAAAGAAATGATGAAATACGCCGCGGAAGAAAAGAAAGAAATGAACGAACAAATATTGGAATTGAAAAAATTACATTTAGAGCATCAAAACCAATCAGATAAAAAAATGGATTTGTTAACGCAAGTTTTAATGAATAAGGACAACGGACAGGAAAACAGTACGGCTTTTTCGCAAAATGCGATCTGGTCAGCCATTGATACATTTCGCTATGCTCCTGAGGAAGACCTAACGTTTGAAGTATACTTCAGAAGATTTGAAGACTTATTCAAGATTGATTGTGGTTCATGGACGGATCAAAAGAAGGTTCGTTTATTACTACGGAAGTTGGGTGCATCCGAACATAACAAATTCGTGGATTATATTTTGCCAAGAAAAACCAACGAATTGTCGTTTGACGAGGCAGACAAACTGTTAATGGAGTTATACTGTCCAAAGACGAGCCTTTTCCATAAAAGATGGAAATGTATGAATATTACACATAAGGAAAATCAGGATTATACGACTTTTGCGTCTATAGTTAATAAAAACTGTGACGACTTCAAGTTGTCATCATTAACGGCAAATAATTTTAGATGCCTAATATTCACACAAGGTTTGATAGCCACAAAAGACGTCGATATAAGACGTCGTGCTCTAAATAAACTGGAATTAGAACCTGATTTAACGCTTCAGAAACTGGCTGAAGATTGTCAACGGTTCGTGGCAGTGAAACAAGATTCCCGAAACATAGAGGAAGCAGGTATCGCTAACATTAAAAAGATACGTTCCAAAAATAAAGGACACTCACCCGCCAGCTATTACCAACCAAGAGGCAAAAAGAACCCTTCACAAAATTATCAGGATAGACAAAAGCCTAGGACCCCTTGTAGTAAATGTGGAGGACCTCATGGGTACAATGCATGTTGGTACCATAAGAAAATAACGTGTGACCTATGCAAACGAGCAGGGCACAAGGCCTTATATTGAAGAGCAAAAGTATGAAAAAAGAACTACATAAAAACTGCAAAAAGGGACCCATCACCAACAGAGAACATAAGGAAATATGTTACGGTGAAAATCGGAAATAGAGAAGTAAATCTGCAACTCGATTCAGGGTCGGATATATCGATTATAAATGTTCACACGTGGAAGAAATTAGGTAAGCCCACGATGATGAAGACGAATAAAATCGCAAGATCGGTAACTGGTGAAAAGATACATTTTGAAGGTGCATTAATTATTAATGTTTCACTAAAAAGAAAGACAAAAAAGCTAAAAGTATTCGTTCTTAGGAACACATCAAATTTATTTGGATCTGACTGGATCCAAGAATTTGAATTATGGGACTCGCCAATGAGTGATTTTTGTCAAAAAGTCGAAAATTTAACGGCCGAAGCCGACAAACTAAAAAAAGATCTAAAAAAATCTTTTCCAAGTGTTTTTTCTGAAAAGCTTGGATGCTGCACGAAAATAAAAGCGAGATTCGAATTGCTGGATGAAGCAAAACCAATATTCAAAAAACCACGTAGCGTACCGTTCGCTTCAAGAGAAAAAATTGAAGAAGAATTGGAAAGACTAGTTAACACAGGGATTTTGACCCATATTAACTATAGTGAGTGGGCAGCCCCCACCGTATACATAAAAAAAATCAAAAGAAATCAGAGTATGCGCAGATTTCTCTACCGGATTGAATGCATCGCTCAAGGACCACCACTATCCGTTACCAAACCCAGAGGAAGTATTCGCTAAGTTAAATGGCGGAAAAATCTTTTCCAAAATAGACTTAAGCGAGGCGTATCTACAGATACCAGTAGAAGACGATAGTTCAAAACTTTTGTGTATCTCAACACACATATGTCTTTTTAAATTCAATAGATTAGCATTTGGGATAAAAGTAGCACCTGCTATTTTCCAACAGATAATTGACACTTTGCTAAGCGGTTTGGATTTTTCAATAAACTATCTGGACGATATTCTCATACGTAGTCAAAATGTTGAACAACATAGAGATCATGTATTTCAAGTGTTTGACAGAATAAAAGAATACGGCTTCACTTTGAAGGAGGCAAAATCTGAAATTTTTTTGGAACAAATAAAATACCTGGGTCATATATTAAATAAGGACGGGAGAAAACCCGACCCGGATAGGTCCACAGCAATAAAAGACATGCCAGAGCCTCAAAATGTAACTACATTGCAAAGTTTTTTAGGGCTCGTTAACTATTATCAAACTTTTATTTATCAAACTTTTATTAAGAATATGCATAAATTGCGCGCGCCTTTGAATGAACTATTAAAAAAGGACAAAAAATGGAACTGGACGCCAGAGTGCCAGTCGGCATTTAAGCAGTTAAAAGATGTACTAACATCAGATTTATTTCTGATTCATTTCAATCCAGAACAAGAGATTATTGTCGCAACCGACGCAAGTGCATATGGAATAGGGGCATGCATTCTACATAAAATGCCGGATGGGTCCACTAAACCGATCGCCCATGCGTCGAGAACCTTACTGCCAGCCGAGAAGAATTATTCCCAAATTGAGAAGGAAGCACTGGGGATCATATTCGGAGTTACAAAATTCCACCGTTTTTTACATGGTCGAAAATTCAAATTACAAACTGATCACAAGCCGCTTATAACTATTTTCGGTTCAAAAAAAGGGATACCAACTTACTCAGCCAACAGACTGCAAAGATGGGCGACCATCCTGCTAAATTACGATTTTAGTATGGAATTTCTTGCATCTGCGAAGTTAAGTCACGCTGACGGATTGTCGCGATTAATCCCGAAATCAAGGGAACCGCTGGAGGACACAGTAATAGCGTCACTACAAAGTGAAAAGGACTATACACAAATACTGTGCAATACGATCAGGGAATTACCAGTGACTTTGAAAGATATAATAAGGGAGGCTGAAGAAGATAGTTTCATCAAAGAAACGAAACAAAAAATGCAATCAGATGAATCGGCGGCGGAAGTTTATTCTATGTGCAATGAGGTACTGTCGTACCGAGAAAGGGCGGTAATCCCAGCCACGCTGAGGAAAAATTTTTTAAAGGATTTTCATACGGGGCACCCTGGGGCTACTAGAATGAAGAGCCTCATGACGTCCTACGTTTACTGGAAGAGCATTGTCACTGATATTGAAGACATGGTAAAGTCGTGTAAGGGATGCGCATTGGCTGCAAAAGCGCCCCCAATACAATTTAGCCCGTGGCCTAAAGCTGACCATCCATGGTCAAGGATACACGTGGACTTTGCAGGTCCATTGGAAGGAAACTATTACTTAATAGTTGTTGATAGCTTTTCAAAATGGCCTGAGGTATTTAGATGCAAAAGTCCAACGACGGATTTTACAATCAGTGCTCTTCATGAATTGTATGCTAGGTTTGGTGTGGTCGATTGTTCGGTGTCGGACAATGGCACGCAATTCACGTCAGCAGATTTAAAAAGTTTCTGCGAGGATTTCCAGGTCAACCACATAACAACGCCAACCTATCATCCTCGATCGAACGGTCAGGCAGAGAGGTTCGTGGACACGCTAAAAAGAGCCCTGAAAAAAGCTAAAGGAACGCCCTCAGGAAAGGCGTTACAACAGTTTTTACAGTTGTACCGAATTACGCCAAATGAAAGCGCTCCATCTAAGATGTCGCCGGCAGAGTTAATGTTTGCGAGGAAAATTAGGCCGGTCTTCGAGAAACTTTTGCCTAAACAGGTAAAACCGCCGAATACTACAGTTCCTAAAAAGATGTATTTACCTGGGGAAAAGGTATTTTTCCAGGTACATAAAAATAATAGTATGATGTGAAAACTAGGAACGGTCAAGCAGAGGATCGGGCGGATGGTTTACATAATCGAAGGTCCAAAATTCACTCGCAAGAAGCATTTGAACCAAATTCGGAAACGTGTCACTGATGACGACAGACAACCTCCTGTTGAACAAGAAGTAATGGACCATATATATGACACGTTCGACCTGGTAACACCACAAGCAGCCGAACAACGCCGTCCTTCCAGAAAAAGAAAAAGGATCAATCCCATAGAGATCAATCCCAGGAAAAAGAGCTATACGATCATTCCAGGGGAATGAAAAGCTCGGGAGGAGGGTGTTATGGGGTACAAATCACCCCTACTGAAGAACTAATGGAAGCAACCATCTATAATAAATACCATGGTTGCAAAGACTCAAACAGAGGACATTCCTATTCATGTTTTACCGCATGGTAGGAATCCGGTCATCTCCTACCACATTTAGTGTCGTTACTGTATTGCTATGAATAAATACATTGTATATTTTAACCTGTCACAATTTGTGGTTGTTATCTTTGTGACCCTAGCACGGGTCTACAACACTTATCTTTAAGCTTTAGCGTTTCTTATCCTTCAGTTTTAAGTTTTTCTTGTTATTTTAGCTGTAGCCTTAGCTTTTCTTGTCTTTACACTTAGCTTTTTTTGTATTTTAGCTCTAGCTTTTTTTTCAGTTCTAGCTTTTGTTTTCTTTTAGTTTTAGTATTTTTTGTCTTTAAGCTTAACCGTTTCTTGTTATTTCGTTTTAGCTTTTTTCCTGTAGCATTAGCTATTTTTGTATTTTAGCTTAAGTTTTTAATTTCTTTTAGCTTAAGCTTTTCTTGTCCTTTAGTTTGAGCTTTTCTATCCTTTTAGATTTAGCTTTTCTTTTCTTCTGTTCCTGTCTATTTGTCTTAGCTATTCTTGTTCTTTAGTGTTTTCGGTTTTGATTTATTAAGTTCTAGCTTTTTTTGCCTGAAAGCTTTAGCTTTTCTTGTCCTTAAGCTTTAGCTTTTGTTGTTCTTTTAGCCTTAGCTTTTACCGCGATTTAGCTTCAGCTTTACTTGTCCTTTAGCTTAAGCTTTTTTAGCTTTATATTTTCTTGTCTTTCTGCTTAAGCTTTTCTAGCATTTTGTTTTAGCTTTTCTAGTCCTTTAGTTTAAGTTTTTCTTGTCCTTTAGCTTTTCTTTTTTTTGAGTTTAGCTTTGTGGTCCTTTAGTGTTAGCTTTTCTGTACTTTGAGATTTAGCTTATATTTATTTTAGCTAATGCTGTACCTGTCCTTTTGCATTTGCTTTTCTTGTCCTTAAGTTTTAGCTTTTCTTGTTTTTTAGTTTAGCTTTTCTTGTCATTAAGTTTTAGCTTTTTTTCTTGAGTTTTAGCTTTTCTTGTCTTTTTATTTTAACTTGACTTGTCTTTTAGCTTAAGTTTTTTGTCCTTTACTTTTGGAATTCCTCGCACTTTACTGTTAGCTATTCTTTCTTTTAGCTTTTGCTTTTCGTGTCATTTAGTTTTTGCTGTTCTTGTCATTTAGCTAAAGTGTTACTTGTCTTTTAGTGTCAGCTTTTTTTGACATTTTAGCTTTTTTATAGCTTTTTTGTCTTTTGTTTTTATTTTTCTTGTCTTTTAGCTTTACTTTATCTAGTCCTTAAGTTTAGTATTTTCTTGTTTTTTTAGCTTTAGCTTTTATCGTGCTTTAGCTTTTGCTTTTTTTGTCCTTTAGCTTTTGCTTTTTTTGTGTGCTAAAGTTTTTGCCTTGCTTGTCCTTTACTTTTGTGCATTTCTTGAGCTTTAGCGTTACCTTTTCTAGTCATTTAGCTTTTGGTTTTCTTGCGATTTACTTTTAGTTTTTCTTGTATTTTAGTATTTGCATTTCTTGCGCTTTTACTTTAGCATTTTTAGTTCTTTTAGTTTTAGCTTTTACTTTTAGCTTTTCTTGCTCTTTACCTTTAGCTTTTCTTGTCTTTTAGCGTTTGATTTTCTTGTCCTTTAGCTTTAGCTTTTTTAGTTCTTTTTTTAGTGTTTTTGTCTTTTATTTTTAGCTTTTTTTGCATTTCTTGTCTTTCAGCTTTAGCTTTTCTAGTCTCTTAGTCTTTACTTTTCTGTCGTATTAGATTTAGATTTTATTGTTTTTTAGACTTTAACTTTATCTTTTTGTGACTTTTCGTTTTTGCTTTTTATCTTTTAGCTTTAGCTTTTCTAGTCCTTTAGTTTTAGCGTTACTTGATTTTCCACTTTAGTTTTATATCATTAAGCTTTGGTTTTCTTGTCTTGTAACGCTAGTTTTTTTGTGTCTTTTATCTTTAGCTATTTTTCCATTCAGCTCTATCTTTTGTTTTCTTTTTGTTTTAGTATATTTTGTTTTTAAGCTTTATTTTTCTTGTTAATTCGTTTAAGCTTTTTTGTCTTTTAGCTTTAGCTTTTCTTGTCATGTAATTTTAGCTTTTCTGTCTGTTTAGATTTGGCGTTTTTGTCTTTTAGCTTTAGCTGTTCTTGTCTTTCTGTCTTAGCTTTTCTTATTTTTGAGTTTTTTTATTTTTTGTTTCCAGCTTTAGCTTTTCTTGTCTTTAAGCTTTAGCTTTTTTTGCTCTTTAGTTTTAGCTTTTGTTGCTCTTTTAGCTTTAACCTCTATCATCCTTTAGCTATAGCTTGACTTGTCTTTTAGCTTTTCTTGTCTTATGGTTTTAGCTATTCTTGTCCTTTAGCGTTAGGTTTTATTGTCTATTAGCTTTAGCTTTCTTTTTCTTTAATTGTTTAGATTTTCTTGTCCTTTAACTTAAGGTTTTCGTATCTTTTTGTTTTTCCTTTCATTAGTCCTTAGCTTTAGCTAATATTGTCTATTAGTTTTAGCGTTTTTTGGACTTTCCGCTTTAGCTTTTTTTGTCCGTTAACTCTAGTTTTTCTTGTTTTTTATATTTTGCTATTTTTGTCCTTCAGTTCTAGCTTTTCCTTTCTTTTAGTTTAAGAAATTCTCGTCATTTAACTTTAATTTTTCTTGTTATTTCGTGTTAGCTTTTTTTTCCTTTACCCTTTGCTGTTCATGTCCTTTACTTTTAGAATTTCTTGTCCTTTAGTGTTAGCATTTCTTGAACTTCAGCTTTAGCTTTTCTTGTCTTGTGGCTTTAGCTTTTTTGTCCTTTAGCTTTAGCTTTTTTAGTTCTTTTAGTTTTAGCTTTTATTGTCTTCTAGTTTGAGTTTTCTTGCCTTTTAGCTTTAGCTTGCTTTTTGTCATTTAGCTAAAATTTTACTTGTCTTTTAGTTTGAGCTTTTATTGTCATTTAGATTTAGCTTTTTTGTCTTTTTGTTTTGTCTTTACTTGTCTTTTAGCTTTAGCCTTTCTTGTTCTTTAGTTTTAGCTTTTCTTCCTATTTGATTTTGCTTTTATTGTTTTCTAGCTTTAGCTGTTTTGCCTTTCTGTCTTAGCTATTCCTGTACTTTAGTTTTTGCTTTTCTTGTCCTTTTGCTTCAGCTTGTTTGTATTTTAGTTTTTGCTTCACTTGCCTTTAGCGTTAGTATTTCTTGCCATTTGGCTTCAGCTTTTGTTGTCTTTTAGGTTTAGCTTTTTTTCATTTAGATTTAGCTTTTCTTGTCCTTTAGCTTTAGCATTTTTCATTTAGCTTTAGCTTTTTTGTCTTTTAGTTTTAGCTTTTTTTGTCTTACAGCTATTAGGAAATTGAATATATTGGCTACGTGAACTGTCCCAAAAGATTTTTCATATTGTTTATTTAGTAGTATGTTGTCTGATTTGTAGGAGTTTATTTCTACATTGAAGGTCACCACTTATTAAGGTAAAAATATCACTCGAAGATAAACGTTTAATTGTTTGATTTTAGGAAAGAGGTTTAAGAGTTTGACTGGTGGATGGTGAGACAACATCGCATTTATCGTTACGATGGTTGTAGGAGATAAATGTATTATTTACAGGGACGGTTCAACAAGAAGCAGGTTCGCGGCACTGTTTCAGAGACGCTCAGTTCTATAAATGAAGCTCTGCCCATGGAATTTCGTTCTGTCTTGGGTACGCAGAGGGAGAAAGGGAAATCATTGACAGTGGTAGTAGCTAGGCGGGTTCGTATTATGAATGTTTGACAAGAGAGGAGAATAGATTTGAACTCAGTGGAGCACATGCTATGAAAATAACGGTAGAGCAACGAAAGACAAACAACATCACTTCTGTTAACGAGTGAATGTAGAGAAGAGAAGAGGACATCCCCACTAGATTTCGAAGTCGGTTTTGAATTTTGTCACGGCAGGAAAGTAGTACTCCATCTTATGATATATTTGACTCTTAACGATAGCGTCGGGCCTGAGATACATTCTGGAGCGGTAGTATGACCAAATCATTTTTCCAGCGGCCTTAGCAACATATTTGATATAAGAATTCCATTGCAAGTCTGAAGAGAAGGTCTGTCCCAGGAGCCTATCAAAGCACTGGGCTTCCTCATGGGGATAGCCGTTTATTTCAACTGGCACCAAGTGGTAATCTTTGCAGGCAATTAGAATTTGTTAAGTGATTGGCATAGTATTCCTGTTGGAGGTTCTTCTCCTTTCAAAAGATATGAATGAGTGAAGTGAGTATGACCGATTCGTATTATTGCTAATACCACTTCTTCCATCATCGATCTTTCGTGTCATGTTAGCCATTCCTTGATGATAGGCATTACAGAGTGTAACTTGTTTTCGGTCCATCAGCCATAACCCTCTAGTGTTACATAGCATGAACCGTGCTTGGATGGAAAGGTTATAGGTGACACCGGACGGAAGTCGCGGTACTACATGATGTTCGGGCGAAGTTTTTCGACCAAGCATAAAAGACGTGTCTGGGTGCCGTTCTCAATAAGGGAGGGGCAGCGCACAATGTGTAGATAGGTATATCTCTGATTCTCAGGTGTATAAAAGTTGTCTCTCGTTTATATAAACATCGGTGTCGGAGTGGGTTTATCCGCAGACTCAAGGAACCTGAGTTCACGACGGCGATTACGACAACATGCGTGTATAATGGTTTATACACCCATCTGTAATTGAACATTCAACAGTAGAAGTCTTATTTAAATTGTTTTCTTACTAAGCATCAACTGTAGGGAGGATTGAACATTCAGATTCCAGAAGACTGTCACTTACAACTGATTATTACTTTACATATTTGTTCACCAGGCAAAAAAGGGAGCTTCATAGTCTTCAGTTCTAAATTGCTCTGTCCCTTTTATTTGTTCTTCTATCGTAGGATTGAGAGAGAGAGAGAGAGAGAGAGAGAGAGAGAGAGAGAGAGAGAGAGAGTACAGACTAAGGGGGTATTAAAAGGGGGGACTATTTTTCCCAGCTGGGGTAGGGGTTAGAAAATTGGAATCAACGAGATAGCCTGTATAGATTGTCTCTTCTATAGGTATATCTGTCAGTCGTGCTCTGTCTCTCACGCGTATACAAGTTGTCTTTCTGATGTTTCTTGTGATTGTCTTTTATATAAACATCGGTGTCCGAGTGGGGGTTTCAGCAGACTACAGGAACCTGAGTTCACGACGACGACTATGACGACTCATCGGTAATTGAACATTCCACAGTAGATGTCTTACGTACATTTTATTCTTACTTAGCATAACCTGTAGTGAGGATTGAACCTTCAAATTCCAGAAGACTGTCACTTAAAACTGATTATTATTTAACACCTTTATCCGGGAAGTAGACATAAATACCCGCGTTCTTAAGCGTGACAGATAGACGAATTGATAGATCTTATTATCGATATATGTTGACACATTTAAGAAACTGTCAGATGAACAGATTTTCATCTGGAGAACATATTAAAAGGAAAGTAACTATTTGCGTGTGTGACCTATCACGCCTCAACGAGATTTGGAGAGTGGAGTTATGTCCCTTTTATATTTAAGATAGAGATAACCTTGGATTTACATGTGTTACAGACCTCTCTCCAAGTAAGACGTTTTGGACTAAGAAGTAATTTTTTTCCTCACTTGTAAATGGAGCATAAATGTTAATTGTTGAGTTATACACGAGTTTTACTCAATTCTTTTAGATATATTTTCGTCCCATATCTCACAAATATCATCAATACAATTCAAAAACTAAAACCTATTGTTCAGCGAAAAGATTGCTATTTCAAATTTAAGCGTGACAGTATGACGTACAGGCGGTTGTATCATCACGCATAATCTTTTATGCATATGCGTAGATGTATCTGAAATATGTTATTGTAAGAATAATGTCCTTTCAGCTTCTCGACAATAAGTAATTCAATTCCAATCAAAAAAACACAGTTTTGTTCATAATACTTTCTTCTTGGAATCAAAAAGAGAAAGTCGTGTAACAAACGAGTAAAAATAATTGAATATTTTCAATTAAAAACGGACAATTCTGATTATCAGAAAAGGAATCTTAATAGAACTCGACGTAAATTCTGCTACGGTTGTAACTTAATTCGAAATAAGTCAAAATTGAAAAGACGCCTGACAATTCCACTCAAACTCCAGGAAAATCATTTAATTTACTATTCCGTATTTTATTCTCTGTCCCTTCTGTCGCGTAGAATAACTTCATTCCTCGAAAGGAATCGGTACTTTGTGTTGAAAAGCAGATTCTCCAGGTTTGTCGCAAGACGATGGTTTGACAAAGAATGGCAAACTCGAAACACTTTGGCAAAGCTTGTGTCACATGCAAAATCGGATTATTGCCAAGGTCCGCTACAGGATATGTCCATTAGAATTGTAGCGTCTTAGCATAAATCGCAGAGATTTAATGCCAAGAATTAGAAAACGGACAAAGTGAACAAGTTGCATTCTTCAAATGAAGACAGCCGACTGGACCCGAAGACTCTTTATATTTTCTTCAGCTAGAAATTGCGTGGTCTTATAGATTTATGTTTCGGACATATAATGGTGCAAGCAAAGCAAGAACAACAAATGCCTTTTCTTACTTCGGCTGTGACTGAAAGAGTAGAATAGACTAAACTCTCGAAGTTTCTAAGGGAAACTTGTGGAGAAGAAAAAACATCGCGAAAAGAAGGGTTTAATTTTAATTATAATCTGTATCGTTTTGACGATTACCACTGTTTAATACAAATATTGGTTAAATCTTAATGGAATATTCATTCGTCTCGACTGCGCTTTCGTTTTCTTTCTATCGTAACCTATTTCTTTATTTATTTCTCTCACTTACTCACTAACTCACTCTCTCTCTTTCTTTCTTTCTCTCTCTCTTTCTATATATATATATATATATATATATATATATATATATATGTGTGTGTGTGTGTGTGTGTGTGTATACTTATAATATTAGTGAAATAGCCATAATTGGTGAGAACGAGAGAAGCATTTATTACCAAAACAAACAAAAAGAAAACACGAGTATTGATATACTCCTCTCCAGGAGTTAGGCACAAGGCCAGTTTTTATTTTACTCCCACAAGTAAGATGTGACCCACATACAGACCCATAGACCGGCGTAAATCAAGCACTGAAGGCCAAGACAATACCAGTCAATAGGGTGCAGTATCCATCGGAACAGATACTGCACTTTGATCTTAGCCAAAGGCCGGGGATCATGGATCAGATTCTTCAGATTTAAAAAAATTAATTCAGTGACATTGTTAACAGATTTTTCTTCAATCATAAGAACAGATTCCTGATCTCCTCTACTCGTGTTTTTTTTTCGTTTGTTTTAATAATAAAGGCCTCCCTCGTTCACACCTGTTATGGCTACTTCGCCAATATTATTAAAGTTTATTTTAAAATATTGTACCTCCAAATATATATATATATATATATATATATATATATATATATATAGAGAGAGAGAGAGAGAGAGAGAGAGAGAGAAAGAGAGAGAGAAAGAGAGAGAGAAAAAGAGAGAGAGAAAAAGAGAGAGAGAGTGAGAGAGAAAGAGATTGGCCAATTCAATCTTTCCCACTCCCTTAGCTACTACTCTTTAAAAATTAAAAAGAATATTTGTCTCATCTCTTTTCAGCATTTTCGTTTTGTAAGTGCCCTGAGGGGGCTTTTTTTCGAAGGAAATGGCAAATGAAACATGTGCGCACATATGTAGCCAATAATGTTTATACAAATAAAAGCAGCTCTACATTTTATTGAGAACTATTGT
Source organism: Sepiola atlantica (assembly GCA_963556195.1). NCBI lineage: Eukaryota > Metazoa > Mollusca > Cephalopoda > Sepiida > Sepiolidae > Sepiola > Sepiola atlantica. The sequence continues at coordinate 187,969,448 of OY744519.1, forward strand.
ATAAACATTGGTGTTTTATTGGATTAACATCTAAGAACTATCAATACAATTTCTACCAATACACACACACACACACACACACATATATATATATATATATATATATATATATATATATATATATATATATAGCATAATATAAAATGAAGTAATACAATAAGGTGCGAATCAAATTTTATTAGAATTTGATTCGCACCTTATTTTATTACTTCATTTTATATAATGCTATTAATGCTCTATCCAGTATATTGAGCTTCAGTTTCATCCGGATGTTCACTAATCAAAGATATTAGCTGCCTCTTATATCTTTTGTTGGATTAACTTCATATATATATATATATTGTATAATTAGGCAACATTCCTTCTTTTATACATATATGGTTGAACAGGAGTGCCAACTTCTGGTTATTCCTTTTGTGATCTAATCTTTCTATTCGTCGAACGATAGATCTTGTACTATTAACCATGGCGTGTAGGAAATCTCCAAACGTTTTCGACCAACAATTGGTCGTCTTCAGGCGGATGATTGATCAATGCAAAATAAAATTGGTGAATTTATTAAGAAGACGTTTCCATGTGATTAAAAACAATAAAAACATTCAACAGCTTTTCAACACGCCTTCGCACCCCTCATAAATCTAATTTTAAAGTCATTATCTACAGGGGATAGATATTTATGTATAATATTTTTAATTATTTTTTCATCTACTTTATAGTTGGAGTACATCTGGTTGCAATAGAACAAGTTTTTTATGCACTTAAATTAGATTTATTATTTACTACAAAAGGTTTAAAACTAGCAATTTACTAATAAAAAATAATCCTACCGACAATGGCTTACTAAAAACTAGTAATGGCATATACGTGTTCAAATGTCCTATCGGAGAATGTTCTCTGCCAACAGCACGTATATTGGCATGACTAGAACCAGTATTTCACGTCGATTAATTTGCCACCTGACCTCCCCTACAAGCTCCATTTACAAACACCCTACCGCAAATAACATCTCCAAAGATAATTTTAGAAATATCTTAACCGGTAGTACATCCATCCTTGCTGTGTCATTTTATGGTATTCGCCTCCCCATAATAGAGGCATTGTTCATTCAATTAGAAAAGCCCAACATCAACCATGCTCGTTATGAGGGGTGCGAAGGCGTGTTGAAATGCTCTTGAATGTTTTTATTGTTTTTAATTACATGGAAACGTCTTCTTAATAAATTCACCAATTTTATTTTGCATTGATCAATCATCCGCCTGAAGATGACCAATGATGGTCGAAAACGTTTGTGTCAAATATGGAGATTTCCTACACTCCAGGGTTAATAGTACAATATCTACCGTTCAACGAATAGAAAGATTGGATCACAAAAGGAATAAACAGAAGTTGGCACTCCTGTTCAACCAGATATATATATATATATATATATATATATATATATATATTATTTTGTTTTATTTTACTTCAGTCGAAGTTTTCAAAAATCAAGGGGCCTCTTCTTGTGGCTCACACTTGATCTCTGAATGAGATTTATCAATATACGAATATTCAATTAAAGTTCTTCTTTTATTTCTCAAACGGTTAAGAACATTAATTCTAATCTCTTTAATTGACCAGTTAACTATGCTATAGTATATCCTTCTTGTTGTCTCTTGGTATTAATGAATTCCAGGACAATAATTCACCAAGTCTGGTGGAGTATCCAGCTCAGTGCTGTTATTGAGGTAACATTACTTGGAGTAGGTGCACCGTTCCCCGTATGATCCAATGTATAGCCGTATCGACGGGATCTTATTTGGGCCTCGAATACTATATTATTTTGAATATTTTGTTAGGGTTTACTTGTAAGATGAAGTATTCTTCATGTCAGGTTGTCCTGAGAAACCCTTGTACAGATAGACCGAATACACTCGATAATAGTGTTTAGTAGGTAATTCAAAGTCTCATGTAGGTAATTTAAACTCTCCTACATATACATACATATATATATATATATATATATATATATATATATATATATATATATATTAGTATTAGATGTATCAACATAAACATTTTATAAGGAGATATATTTTTTTATGTATCAATTTTCAGTATTTACTATATTTTCATAACTTACTATATATATATATATATAAATATATATATATATATATATGTGTGTGTGTGTGTGTGTGTGTCTGTATGTATATTATGTATACAAAACAAATATTAACATAACGAATGCCGACTTTGTGATAATAAAAGTGATTTAAATATTGGTAGGTTTGACATTGGAAAGTATCAGAAAGAAAATAAGTCTTAAATGTAATTTACCATTAAAAAAGTAAATGATTGTCCTAAGAGATTGTAATCCTGTTATTAAATTAAAGGAACTATCCTTCAACAACACCGCAAAAAACACAGACAAACCTCAACTCCAAAGTTCTCGCTCAGGTGTAAAAAAATCAACTCTGTCTTCCCCAATTCGTGCTTCCTAAAATACTTTCTCCGCATATACAAATGAATGCTACCTATAAGAAATCTAACGACGAACACAAAGTTTATTTTTTTCACTGAAAAAACGATTGGCTAACATGCGAAAATGTCAACGCCCTCCAAAGCTGGTAACCCTTCGTTTTCTTCTACTCCATTGTTACACTAGGCAACAGTTAATTCTCTTTTATATTTTAGACAACAGAGATATTGTAAAAGACTATAGAATATGACGAATTCAAATTATATCTGATTTGTTATAGTCATTATTAAGTATATATATATATATATATATATATATATATATATATATATATATATATATATATATATATAACTTTCTTTAACCCAAACAAGGCATGTTGCCATTGTAAACGTAAAGGGCTACTGAGAATTAGGGTGAAAGTTTAGAGGGTCATCCTAAATTGGGATCTGTGTAGCGAGATGCTTTGTCCCATTCGTCTTAAATTTCTGCATGTCAGTACAGTGGGGGAAACAGGGAGCAGTGAGGGAGTTCCAAATGCCGGCAGCACGAGGAAAGAAGCTATTTGAGTAGAAGTCTCTCAGGCATCTGGGGACATCCACATGAATGGATGGGATTTAGCTGATTGTCGGGTTGCTTGAGTGTATTTACGTCGAGATGGCACGAGAGCAGCAAGTTAATCGGAGCACATTCTATTGAAGTACTTGTAAAACAAGCACAACGATGCAACATTGCGGCGATGGGACAGGGGGTGGAGCTTGGTGGATAGTGAGAGACTTATTAAATGTGCGACTCTTTTTTTAACTGGCCAAGAACGAGAGACTGGTGGATGGTGCACAAGCAGAGATATGGCAACAATACTCTATGCATAGACATATGATGGCTTTGTAGATATATAAAATACTGTCAGGTGTGAGAAGTTTTCTATCTCGGTAGAGGGAGCCCACGTTCTTAACAGCAGCAGCCTTAGCAATGTCTTCCATGTATTTGTTCCCATTCGTGTTACTTGTGAAGGTTAGGCCGAGAACTTCGAACAAATGATCGAGTAATTAAGAAAAACAGGTCAGAATTAGTTGATGAGTTTTAAAATGTTTAACTGTGCGTAGTTAAGTCTATATGGGAATCTTACAATGGAGGGAACTTGATACAGATAATACGGACGCATCTTCAGAATAGCTGTATTTGTTATTATTCCCTCCCTTATATCAGGAATTAGTTTAGCTAAAGGAACATCGTTCAGAAACATTGCTTCTTGATTCATGCTTATTTCTCCACAGTTCTTGCCGAAAACGACCTCAGCTCTGAACGAAAGATTCCTAATGATCGCTTCAGCTGCAGCTGGTCATCCACTCTACAACTCCTTGGCGCGTTCTGATCTTTTAAATAATGACTTAAGATCGGGAAATCCGGACGATTAAGTGAAGTTTCCAAAGGACACTCAGCTTGAGATTGTTTCCTTACGATCATTTCTAATGCGCATTGGATTGGAGAGAATATTGGTAAGGAATGTAAAAACAAAAGATCCTGGCGTGGAGGGAAAGAGAAAATATGAAGTATAGATAAACAGTTATCAATTATCTAATGTAATATCACATAAGAATCGGAAATTAAAAACAATTTTTAAATAACGTTTATTCTCACATAGGGCCATTTTATTTGTAGACACAGTATAGTATGGCTGTTACCCGCAATAAAACACAATCGACTCAATTGTAAAACAGTTACATTTGACACGAGTATACATGCATACATAGATTATGCTTACATACAATGCAATCATATACACTATCCTCTTTTAATTAATAAATAGACCATTTTAGAATATACATTTTTGAAATCTTGCTGAAGATTCTTCTTAGATTACCCGCATTGAAACACAGAATCCCTATTTCAAATCTTATAAATATCGATTTCATTGTAATACAGTTATATTTGGCACGAGTATACATGCATAGTCAGAAAACAATCATATACACTATTGCCTTTTAATTTGTAAATATACCATTTTAGAATACGCATGTTAAAAATGTTTGTCGACTGACAGTTGCAATCATTTATACTAATAAACGTGTGAACAGAGGATCACGCATCTGTAGGTTAGAATAGCGAAATTAACAGCCGCCATTTCTATACGAAAACATTGGATTAATTTCGCTGTTTTATACTATATGCAGTTGTAACTGGTGAACAGCATGTAAACAGGGCTATATTTGGGAGGGTCCTACTAACCACCACACTTTGAATTTTATTTTTCAGCAATCCGTGTTTTGTTTTTTGTTTTTATTTAGCACAACCCACCAACAACCGGTGAATTTGTATATATATATATTTGTAATATTAAAACATCAAACAATTAGGAATAATGTTTTAGATGGTTTTACCCACAGAGTGAATGTGGTATTTTGGTAATTGAAACTAGTTTAAAGAATAGACCAAGATGGCGACAGCCGACCTCCATCCTATCAACCCCATTTTTGCTCTGTGCCACATCTTATTGCATAAAGAAATATCACAATATTGTTAATTTTTTTCTAAAATTCTCTACATAAGTAAAATATCGAGCCTATAACAGCACTTGTATTAATACACTTATTAAATATATGAATCCATGTTTCCCCATGAGATATGGGTTAAATAATAGGCTATAATATATTTGATGAGGCAAGTTGTCTACAGAAAAGTGCGAACTCAACATACCCCTATGTCTGGTATTTTTAGCGATTTAATCCTCTCAACATCCTTCTGTAGCAATTATGGCATGAAAATAAGTTTAATTCCATTGAGATACGTGGTTGTCAACCTTCACTTGTAAAATGCTGAAAGACAAATCAAATTAAAAATGGTAAATTAAACACATGTGCTGTAGAATGGTATTTTTAAAAATTTTATTTTTATTTATATTAGAAGATAAGTTAGTGTTACTGGATTTGCGTCGGAATCAATTATATCGCTTAAACTAACCTCGTCTACACCACATAATGACTGAACGCGTATATAATAAAATACGTCATTCTTCGTTTTCCAATACGGGTATTGTAACACACAATAATACAGCAACTTAATACGATATATGCCATGAAAATCATCATATTTGAACGAGAGGACTTGGTCGACCAGTTTCACTTCTGAAGAAGGCATAAAAATGAAAAACACTTTTTTGAAACAATTAATTGAATACATTTCTTATTTTAGTTGCATTAATTAAACAATTAATTGAATAATTCTTATTTTGGTTGCATTAATCAAACAATTAATTGAATAATTCTTATTTTAGTTGCATTAATTAAACAATTAATTGAATAATTCTTATTTTAGTTGCATTAATTAAACAATTTATTGAATACATTTCTTATTTTAGTTGCATTAATTAAACAATTTATTGAATAATTCTTATTTTAGTTGCATTAATTAAACAATTAATTGAATACATTTCTTATTTTAGTTGCATTAATTAAACAATTAATTGAATAATTCTTATTTTGGTTGCATTAATCAAACAATTAATTGAATAATTCTTATTATAGTTGCATTAATTAAACAATTAATTGAATAATTCTTATTTTAGTTGCATTAATTAAACAATTAATTGAATAATTCTTATTTTAGTTGCATTAATTAAACAATTTATTGAATACATTTCTTATTTTAGTTGCATTAATTAAACAATTTATTGAATAATTCTTATTTTAGTTGCATTAATTAAACAATTAATTGAATACATTTCTTATTTTAGTTGCATTAATTAAACAATTAATTGAATAATTCTTATTTTGGTTGCATTAATCAAACAATTAATTGAATAATTCTTATTATAGTTGCATTAATTAAACAATTAATTGAATAATTCTTATTTTAGTTGCATTAATTAAACAATTAATTGAATAATTCTTATTTTAGTTGCATTAATTAAACAATTTATTGAATACATTTCTTATTTTAGTTGCATTAATTAAACAATTTATTAAATAATTCTTATTTTAGTTGCATTAATTAAACAATTAATTGAATACATTTCTTATTTTAGTTGCATTAATTAAACAATTAATTGAATAATTCTTATTTTGGTTGCATTAATCAAACAATTAATTGAATAATTCTTATTATAGTTGCATTAATTAAACAATTAATTGAATAATTCTTATTTTAGTTGCATTAATTAAACAATTAATTGAATAATTCTTATTTTAGTTGCATTAATTAAACAATTTATTGAATACATTTCTTATTTTAGTTGCATTAATTAAACAATTTATTGAATAATTCTTATTTTAGTTGCATTAATTAAACAATTAATTGAATACATTTCTTATTTTAGTTGCATTAATTAAACAATTAATTGAATAATTCTTATTTTGGTTGCATTAATCAAACAATTAATTGAATAATTCTTATTATAGTTGCATTAATTAAACAATTAATTGAATAATTCTTATTTTAGTTGCATTAATTAAACAATTAATTGAATAATTCTTATTTTAGTTGCATTAATTAAACAATTTATTGAATACATTTCTTATTTTAGTTGCATTAATTAAACAATTAATTGAATAATTCTTATTTTAGTTGCATTAATTAAACAATTAATTGAATACATTTCTTATTTTAGTTGCATTAATTAAACAATTAATTGAATAATTCTTATTTTGGTTGCATTAATCAAACAATTAATTGAATAATTCTTATTATAGTTGCATTAATTAAACAATTAATTGAATAATTCTTATTTTGGTTGCATTAATTAAACAATTAATTGAATAATTCTTATTATAGTTGCATTAATTAAACAATTAATTGAATAATTCTTATTTTAGTTGCATTAATTAAACAATTAATTGAATAATTCTTATTTTAGTTGCATTAATTAAACAATTAATTGAATACATTTCTTATTTTAGTTGCATGAATTAAACAATTGATCCGACTATATTTGAACTCGACAGTCGATGTCATAAGACTGATTTTGTTCTTGTTCTTATTTTCTCAGCACCCACGCCCCCGATGAATTTGATGCATATCTTTTTTTTGTAAGCAAAAGTAAAGTCCAACGATTGGGGATAATCATAAGTAGGTTTTACTCATAGAGTGAATGTTGTATTTTTGTGACTGAAACTAGTTTAGAGAATAGACGAAGATGACGACGTCCGACACCCATTCGACCCCACTTAATTTCTACCTTGTGCCATGTCTTTTTTTATAAAAGATTAACTATACCGCGAACATATGTGTAAAATTGTAAAGATAAATTAAATCGTAACATTAAAGGAGTGCATATATAAAGTTTTTTTTATTGTAGATTTTGTAATATATATTCTCGGCCACACGGAGAGCTACATAGGCGCATTATATGCCTGTAAACGTAACCATTTAAGGGGTACGCCCACCATAATTCGAACACGCCCCATTCACGTAAATTCAAACGTTATTCCTCCACCCAAATTCGAACACGCCCCATTCACGTAAATTCAAACGTTATTCCTCCACCCAAATTCGAACACGCCTTATTCACGTAAATTCAAACGTTATTCCTCCACCCAAATTCGAACACGCCCCATTCACGTAAATTCAAACGTTATTCCTCCACCCAAATTCGAACACGCCCCATTCACGTAAATTCAAACGTTATTCCTCCACCCAAATTCGAACACGCCTTATTCACGTAAATTCAAACGTTATTCCTCCACCCAAATTCGAACACGCCCCATTCACGTAAATTCAAACGTTATTCCTCCACCCAAATTCGAACACGCCCCATTCACGTAAATTCAAACATTATTCCTCCACCCAAATTCGAACACGCTCCATTCACGTAAATTCAAACGTTATTCCTTCACCCAAATTCGAACACGCCCCATTCACGTAAATTCAAACGTTATTCCTCCACCCAAATTCGAACACGCCCCATTCACGTAAATTTAGACGTTATTCCTCCACCCAAATTCGAACACGCCCCATTCACGTAAATTCAGACGTTATTCCTCCACCCAAATTCGAACACGCCCCATTCACGTAAATTCAAACGTTATTCCTCCACCCAAATTCGAACACACCCCATTCACGTAAATTCAAACGTTATTCCTCCACCCAAAATCGAACACGCCCCATTCACGTAAATTCAAACGTTATCCCTCCACCCAAATTCGAACACGCCTTATTCACGTAAATTCAAACATTATTCCTCCACCCAAATTCGAACACGCCCCATTCACGTAAATTCAGACGTTATTCTTCCACCCAAATTCGAACACGCCCCATTTCCAAATCTGTTAAAATATGTTAGATACTAAAGAATTAATAGGGGAATGGATTCTTCTACATCAAGTTTTGAGCGTTTAAAAAAAAGGAACGGTGCTTATATAATATGTATGAATTTGGGATCATACCTATAGCAGTTTAGAGTTTAGAAGCGACATTTTTCTTTACATTACATTTAAATTTCTTAATGTTTGTACAGTCGGGGAAACAGGGAGCAGGGATGACATTTCAAAGGCAAGCAGTTCGAGGAAAGAAGCTGTTTAAGTAGAAAGCCTTCTGGTATATTGGAACGTCTAACGTAAAGGGTGGGATTTTGCTGATTGTCGGGTCGGTCGGGGGCGTCAATAATATGTATGTGTTGGGTAAAATCCTAAACTATTGAAATTATCATTATGAATTATAGAATATGGATTATAGGCAACAGAGTGAGTAACGTGGACACAAACATATGTTTGTTCTAAACTTTACCATTTAGATGGGTGCCACCGAAACTGTAACAAAGTAAGAAAAAAACATTACAATTTAAAACTAATGCGATATTCATCCAGAACGGGTATTCTACTAGGAATATTTAAGAATAACAAATACAAACGGATTTAATTTTTGTAAATCTGTCTAAAAGAACTTCTTTAGAAATTCATCGGGGGAATAACGTTTGAATTTACGTGAAATTGAACATAGCAGAAAACCGTTTATATTCGATGTAATTCTTTAAGTTGTCGTAAAAGATTCAGGTTTAAATAAATTCCTTTTATTTATCGAAAGAAAGTTGTCGAAAAAACACAGGAAACCTCTTCACAAAATTATGTTTTACTAATGGTTCATAACTTCTCAAGGCAAAAAGCCATTCGAGGATAAGCGTTAGTGACGTTTTCAGTTAGATGATGTAACAGTTCTGTGTGAGAATTCGAATCTATGATTAATTCACAGGACGACTTGAAAGATATTTGTTGACATTAGACTTGAAAACGGCTATGTCGCCGTCTATAGGGTATCATTCTCGCAATAACATGTTAAACAGGTGGACATTTCTTAGAAATACACTTTGTTCATGGAAATTCTGTTTGATTTCAGGTACACAGAAGAAGAATGGACAGTGTATTAGAGTTTGGGTAGCAACATGACTTCTTGCAGAGAAGGTTTTTCGGGTGTGGATTGTATATTCTCTTATGGCAAGAAAGAATGCGCTTGACGAAACCTCTAACGCTAACCCTAACCCTTACCCTAACTCTAACGTCAGAGCCCTCTTCTTTCTCTTGACAGAGTACACAATCGACTTCGGAATGGAATTAAAATGTGATGGAAGATAACTTTATATTTTAAAAGAGTCATCGGGTAAACGATTAGGTGACATCCGTAAAATACTTTTTTTCGGATATTTTATCTGACCTTTCTTACTTGTTACACATTAATAAAACGTTGATGAACTTCTTCAAATTGTTCTAAAAGTTTGAGGCAATATATACTTTTTATTTAGTCTACTCAACGTTGTCAAACGGAAAAACAAATCGCCGCCATCACTTTGAAATGGAAAGGCATGAGTTATGAATCAATAATTTAAAAGAGGCGTCACAGATAAAATAATCGAACAGTTTAAACTTTAGTACATTTTACACCTAAAAGTACTACGTGTGTAAACCAACTCTTATATTAAAAAGACAAATTCGTAAAAAATGAGAAATTAACTAAAATGATAATTATATAAAAGTTGTTAGCTTTGTTTAATAAAACTTGTTAAAATGAGAAAATGTTGCTTACATTTTTTAAACATAATTCACCCCAAACAAGGCAGACCGCCACTGTAGACGTAAACGGCTACTGAGAATAAGGGTGTAGGTGTTGGGTGTCATCTTAAGTTGGGAGCTGTGCAGTAAGATGTCTGTTTACATTAGTTTTACACCTCTGCATGTCAATAGAGTCGAGGAAACAGGGAGCAAGGGGGACAGAGTTTCAGAGGCCGGCAGCACGAGGACAAAAGCTATTGAAGTAGAAGACCCTCCGGAATCTGGGGACCTCCACAGTGAAATATATGTGCATTGAGCTCTTTAGTAAGCGAATACACGCTTGCATAAGGCATACCTCTTAGTAAATGAATAGGGCGTTCTGTATACGATAATGCGAATGTAAACATATTTACACATTATAATGTAACCACAACAAAGAACCTTCCTCTCTTTCTCTTTATCTCTCTCTCTCTTTCTCTCTCTCTCTCTCTCTCTCTCTCTCTCTATATATATATATATATATATATATATATATATATATATATATAAAATTACATAACCAATATTATAAAATATATATATATATATATATATATATATATATATATATATCTTTCTCTCAATCTACCCCCATCTCTGTCTGTCTGTCTGTCTGTCTGTCTGTCTGTCGGTTCGAAAACCAAACGGATTATAAAAAAAATATAATTCGCCCGAGGCACTTTGCAGCTAATACATAAGGCGTTACTATGAATTTGGGGTCCTACCTATAGGGGTATCTTAAGTGGAGAGTTTAGAAGCGACATGCTTGTTTGTATTACATTAAAATGTTGGTGCAGATTTTTAGAGACGCTTTAGAAACAGTTTATCACCCTATGTGTATGTATATGAATATTAATTAATAACACGAATTTTGTCCTAAAAACACTTATTGAGTGATGTGTTACGATTGACTCAGCCCATCAGTGGGTCTGTACATCACACTTCAGATTTTTTTTGTTTTCTTTCTAACGTAGTTCACCCCAAACAAGGCAGGCCGCTACTGTAGACGTAAGGGGCTACTGAGAAGAAAGAAAATGGGAGAAGGTTGGGGGGGGGGGAGTCAACCTAAACTGGCATCTGTGTTTACATTAATTTTAAATTTCTGCATGTCAGTACTGTCCGGGAAACGGGGGGCAGTGAGGGAGTTTCAGAGGCCAGCAGCACGAGGAAATAAGCTATTTGAGTAGACGGCTCCGGCATCTGGGGACGTATACAGTGAATAAATGGGATTTGATTGATTGCCGAGTTAGTCTAGTGAATTTACGTCGAGGAGGCACCAGAGTAGCCAATTCATCGGAGCATAATCCATTGAAGTATTTGTAAAACAAGCATAAAGAAGCTACATTGCGGCGATGGGACAGGGACTGGAGCTTGGTTGACAGTGAGGGACCTATTAAGTTGGCGACTCTTTTTTGGACCTTGTCAAGGAGGGAGAGAGTAGTAGATGATGCACCAGCCCAGATGTGGCAAAAATACTCCATGCATGGGCGGATGGTGGCTTTGTAGAGATAGAGGATAATGTCAAGTGTGAGGAGTTTACTAGCACGGTAGAAGGAGCCAACCTTCTTTGCGGCAGCCTTGGCAATGTCTTCAATGTATTTATTCCAATTCATGTTACCTGTGAAGGTTAGGCCGAGGAGGTTGAATGATGAACTCTCAGGTACGGTGTTATTTGCCATGGCAATCGGTGGTTGGAGAGGTTTCTTGTAGGAAAGAGGTTTCTTGAAGGAAAGGAGCTTTGTCTTTGCGGCATTAAAAATTACCAACCATTTATGACCCCAATCGACTACAGCCTGGTTGTTATTTTCTAAGGATTCAGCCATTTCCTTGGATATGATCGCGTCTGTTTTGCCAACATGGCGAGAGTAAAGCGTGGTGTCATCAGCAAATAAACAATCTCAGACTCTATGTCATCAGGAAGATCGTTTATATAGATCAGGAGCAATGAAGGTCTAAGTATAAATCCTTTGGGTACACCAGCATTTATGTCATGTTGCTTTGATGAACGGCCATCGAGGACAACCTGAATCTTTCTTTTGGTTAGGAAGGATCTAATTATATTAAGTAATTGCCCAGTAATACCGTATGAGTGTATTTACAGGCGAAGCCCTTTATGCCATACCTTGTCAAAGGCCTTGGATATGTCAAGCGCTACTGTTCTAGCTTCACCTATTTTGTCCAATGTATGATACTTACATTCAGAGATGACCGTTAGGATGTCTGCAGTAGATCGTGCGTGTCTAAATCCATACTGGCGGTCAGAAAGAAGTTTAGCATTAACTAAGTGCCGTACTATCGCTAGATTGATTAAGGATTCAAAGATTTTAGCAAATACCGGCAGTAGACTGATTGGGCGGTAGTTCTGAGTATCAGTTCTACCCCCAGAATTCTTGAGGACTGGTAACACAAAGGAAATTTTCCAGCTATGGGGGAAGCAAGATTCAGCTAGGCATTTATTGTAGAGTTTGGAGAGGACAGGGGCCAGTTCAGTAGAGCATTTCTTTATTACTATTACTGGTATAAGATCAGGCCCACAAGCTTTGGAGGTGTCAAAGTTTTTTATGATGTCTCTGACCTGTTATGGGGTGATGACCAGGTTATCAAGTGTGGCTTCGGTCTGCAATGGGAATTTAGGGAGGGAGTGTTTATTTAGTCCAAGCTGGAGTTAGAAGCGAAACGCTGGGTAAGTAGTTCAGCCATATCAGTGGCCGTGCAAACAATATTATTGTGATTTGATAGTGGGACAATCGTTGATTGACCATTATTCACTACACTATTATAGATTTTCCAGAAATCACGAGTACCTCGTTTCTGTGACTGAATGCGTTTTTTGTTAACTCATTACACCTTCTCTTTGCTTCGCCTATCACGGCCTTACAATTATTTCTTGACTCGATAAACTTATGTCTATTAGTAGCTGACTTATAGCGGCCGAATTTACGGAATGCTTGTTGCCTCTCAGCAATGACAGCTGCACATTCCGAGGTTAACCATTGGGGAGAGTGGGGATTGCTAAAGAATTTTCGCATGGGGACATAGGCTTCAATGCCGGCTTTGACCCATTCAGTTAATTCATTTGCACACTGGTCAGCAGGGAGTGAGAAGTTTTCCCTCCATGGGGCGTCACTGATGTGATCTCTGATCGACTCAAAATGTCTGTGACGCTTAAGTTTAAAATATCACCTTTTCTTTCGCGAATTAAATAGACGCATATTATTTCTGATATTACTAATTGTCTGTGGAAATAGCTTTTTACATGCATTATTGTTTGACTGTAAAATACTCTATTTTCTATTTCAGTACACACGGTTAAATTAAAATAAATATGCGCTTGAGTTTGTATAGATGCGTCACGATCACTCTGTAAGGGGCGCTGTCCGTTCATAAACTAAATGTGATGTATAATTTTCATCGCTAAACGTGCAGATAATACGGACGCATCTTCAGAATAGCCGTATTTGTTATTATTCCCTCCCTTATATCAGGAATTAGTTTAGCTAAAGCAACATCGTTCAGAAACATTGCTTCTTGATTCATGCTTATTTCTCCACAGTTCTTGCCGAAAACGACCTCAGCTCTGAACGAAAGATTCCTAATGATCGCTTCAGCTGCAGCTGGTCATCCACTCTACAACTCCTTGGCGCGTTCTGATCTTTTAAATAATGACTTAATATCGGGAAATCCGGACGATTAAGTGAAGTTTCCAAAGGACACTCGGCTTTGGATTGTTTCCTTACGATAATTTCTAATGCGCATTGGATTGGAGAGAATATTGGTAAGAAATGTAAAAGCAAAAGATTCTGGCGTGGAGGGAAAGAGAAACTATGAAGTATAGATAAACAGAGATGGGGAAATGGGAGATATCTCTTGATAGTCGATAATCGATTATATATCCACGAT
>OY744519.1:187988820-188036320 GCA_963556195.1 Sepiola atlantica
TAAATTAAGATATTTAAAAAATAAATTGTAACTGACGAACAGACAGACAGACAGACACAGAAAAAATGACCCTCATATTATGAGTGGATGTGTCCGTTGATCAATATGGCATGTTTCTACGTCTTTCACGTTTATATTAAAATGTCTCGTTTGTCTGTTTGTAACGCTTAAATAAAAATAAAAAACAATTTTGTTACGCTAAGATTTGAAGTAGCATGTTCTGTTACGTTAAAGTTTGAAACAGAACTTTCGTTTGTCACATTTCGTTAAAAAATCGTCTTTGATCGGCTGTCAGATTTAAGTTTTAAATATCATTACTATTGATCTGTCACACTTAAGGTTAAAATTGCATGCGCCATTTTTTCAGGTTTATTTGCGTGAAACTTAATATGTCAAATACAGCATTCGACGTGTATTTATCTAAAACTTAAATCATGGATCATTAACCGTTTGCCAAGGTGACTAACTGTTTATACTAAACTGTATATTTTCTATTTCTTAATGTTTAGTCAAGAAGTGAGCGCGTTTCTTATTTCAAGAGCATGTTCATAGGAAGTTGATTGTTATTACACGTATTTTATGGGGTATTTAACTAATTGAAAGCGTAACTGATGACAAGAACGCCAAATTGAATGGAGACCCTTAACGAGAGTGACCCAATGGCATTTATCGGATACGTCGAACGTATCACGAATTGAATTTTGTCAAAAGAGTCGGACCAACTTTGGCCACCGATGCCAGAAAATCGAGCCCGAAACCTTCAGATTTTAGGTTCAACCAACTGAGCTATTTGGAATTTCTAATAAATAGAGCTTAGAACATTACCGTAACAAAATACGTATAGCCTTAGTGTGACGTCATAGATTTACGATTTACGTCATGTTTCAAAACATAAATTCAAACATAAGCGACGATAAAGATATAAATAAATGTATAACCATTATCAATAGCGTTGGAAATTATTTTACTAGTCTAAAGGAATGTATTTATTTTTAGTCTTTAGGGCGAATTATTCTAGTTTTAATAAAATTGTAAAAAATGTCTTCAAAAATACCAATAAAAAAACTTGTGTTAATGAAGAGTTAGTAAACCAATTACGGTGACCAACATGCATATTTCACGCACTTCGCTTATGTACTAAGTTATACCACTGTACATACGCACAACGTTTATGCGAGGCAGAATAAGAACCTCCAAATTAATTCAGAAGACAGAAGTCACTGTACACACAAAGGCTCTGATATCAACGTAACAATTTTTTACATAAATTTTACTTATTGTCTTTTTTACTGTTTTTTAATCAATTTTCTCTGCTGATTCCAAAAATGTTATTATTTTTTCTGTAGCATCGACCGTTATAGAAATACATCGTATTTCAATGTTATCATATATTGGAAAATGCTATATGTTCCGTTTCTAAATGTATATCTAATTTTCTCTTTCAGATCAATTACTGAGTTCGGTTCTTATTAAGATGGCTACTAGAGGATGTAAAAATTCTCCAGATACATTTTACTATGTGTGTGGTTATTATATTAGAAAAAAAGGCAGATCGTGAAAGCGGCCAAATTGTGGATAGCATACAGACTATTGCGGAATTCCCATAATTGACCAGGACAAATCATAGGCCGTTCATGTGGAAGCTGTCGATTTACTCTAGAAGGATGGCTAAGAGGTACAGGAAGTGAATTCCTTTTGCCATTCCTAGAGTATGGAGAGAGCCGAAGAACCATCACGATGACTGTTATTTTTTTTATGATTGATGTGACAAAGTACAGAAAAGTTAAAGGAAGAAAAGCTCTTCAGTATCCAGACATACCATCATTGAACACCTCCCCCACGTGATGACAGCATGCTAGTACCACAACCACCAGAAAACGTAAATTTACTTCTCATCGTATTCTCGCAAAGTTTTACTTTTAATTAACTTGAATATTAAGTATTAATGCATTCATTTTCCTACATATTTATGTAATACTAATGTTATTCAAGTCTTTGTTTAAGTTGCTATATGTAGTTATTGTTCTTTACAGACCGAAGAAAGCAATGACTATTTCATCTAAAGGGTCAGCAAGTGGCAGCAACCAAGAAATGGAGGAAGCTTTTGTACCAAGAACGACTTTGGAGCCTCACTTTCCAAATCAGAGTGAGATAGATGATTTAATCAGGGATTTAGGTCTCACTAAGTCAGGAACTGAACTTCTTACATCAAGGCTGAAGGAATGAAATCTAGTAGGGAACGACTGCAGGACATCTGTGTACCAAAAACCACATGAACAATTTGAAATTTACTATGACATTAGTGATGATCTGTGTTATTGTAATGATGTTACTGGTTTGTTTACTGCTCTTAGACTCACGCATGCTCCTGCAGAATGGCGACTGTTCATAGACAGCTGAACACGAAATCTCAAAGCTGTAGTGCTCCATTATGGAAATAAGTACTCATCTTTGTCCTCTTGCACACACCGTAAAGAATAAAGTAAACTATGATAGTGTCTAACAACTTCTTGGCAAAAACAATTATGCTGAATTCAAGTGGGATGTTTGTGGTTATTTTAAAATGCTTGCCTTCTTGCTTCGCTTGCTAGGGAAATACACAAAGTACTCATGTTTCCTTTGCTTATATGACAGCAGAGCATGGCTGATGGTCATTACAAGAAAGTTCATTGAACCCCACGAGTGAAACTGCAGCTAGGAATGAAAAAGGTACTCAGACAGCCGCTAGTAGATTCCAACAAACTCTTATTAACCCCACTTCATATTAAACTAGAATTGGTAAAACAGTTTGTGAAGACCTTAGATTTTGGAGAAGATGCTTTTCAAGAAATTCGTCTCTTGTTTCCAAAGCTATCAGGGGCTAAGATCAAAGGTGGTATTATTTGTTGGACCCCAAGTAAATGCAATGTTGAAGTGGGAGAAACTGAAAAGAGCGATGACAAAAGTTGAAAAAGAAGCTCGGTGTGCATTTCGTGAAGTAGTTCGTGGATTCTTAGGACATCACAAGGATCCTAATTGCAAACAACTGGTATCAAAGCTTATTGAGAACTGCAGGAAAGTGGCTTGTCGTTTGGCCTTAAAGGTTCATTTTCTGCATTCTCATCTAGATTTCCTCCCCGAAAACTTGGGTGATGTAAGTGAAGAACATGGTGAGAGATTTCATCAGGACATCGCAAAAATGGAAAGAAGATATCAAGGACGATGGGATACTGCTATGATGGGAGAATATATATGGTATCTTATCAGAAAAGATGAAAGTGTGCATTTTAGAAAATCTCGATCGTCGAAGCACTTCTAATCTTAAAAAAAGAGTTATCAAAGCATTTACATTGCAAAGTTTATGGTTTGTGTTGTTCAAACTAACATTGTATTTACTAAATACCATTCAATATATGAAAAATTTACTAAATGCTGTGTAATTATCTTTACAACATACTACTGTAGAGAAAGGTTGTGTATAAAATGCGAAATTTTTAAATTAAGAAAAACTAAAAAAAATATCGATGTCATGCCAAAACGAATGTGATTTTTTAATTCAGTAGCAAAAATACATAAAAAACATGAAAAAATACAAATAAACACAACGTGTTACATTGTGTAATAACAAAAGAATAGTATCTCAAAATGGTATTCTTGCTATGTATAAAGTTAGGTATGTGTATTTGTTTATATATTTGTATGTACATTTTACTTCTAAACTTATTTTCTGATCGGTATGAATTCTTGAACACAGCTTCCAATCGTAAAAGTCCAAATGTTGCCAATATTTAGCTTAATTTAGTTTTATGTAAAGAGGCAAAAGAGAAAAACGATGGAAGTCTTCTTTGAAAAATCAGATACCTCCGATTTAAAATTTTTTTTTATAATATACAGGGTGTTTCAAAAGACATCACTTAATAAATATTCCGCAAATTCATGTTTATTTAGAGTAGTTTAAAGGTTTTTAGCAGGTACAATATGGGCACAACTTCCTATTTAAAAATTTAAATATTTCATATTTTTATTAAATGTTATCGATCGAAATTAGGAGAGATTCCCTTATTTTTAATTTCTCCTTAAGACCCCTTACACTTAAGCCTAACATTTTAGAAATTACCTTGAATCAAAATCACGTATAAAGTTTGACATAAAAATTCTAGATATTAGGCTTAGTCGAAATATATTTTGATTTTAATCTGCGTAAAATGATATAAAAATGGTGCAAAACACACACACACACACACACACACACATATATATATATATATATATATATATATATATATATATATATATATATCGTTAAACAATTCATCGCATATTCTTTACTTTGGTCCGTTTTAGATGCCTGATAGGTTTTCCAGATTAATTTGCTGTACTGGCTGTGTATCCTAGTACTGCAAGTTCAAGCCTAAAAACTCGAAAACATATTAGACATCTAGAAAGAAAAAAGAAAAACGTATATAGACAAAAGTCAGCTGAATATTGAACGAAATATGCCTTTAGGAAAAATGCATGCCCAGATATACATACATATATACTGTATATATATTTTGCATTGTCAAAATAATTCCGTGGAAGATGATTTGTACAATATGCATTTTTATGAAAGAAGTTAGCGCGTCTATATCAATATTGTCGTATTAACGTGTGTGGGAGATAATATTCGACTGTTTTCGTGTATGTGTGTCTTAGCTAAAACATTATATGCATGGATCTATGTGTGTTAGTATGCATCTTTGATGAAGAAGAAATTGGACGTGTGAATCTGTACACGTGTGTGTTCGCAAGCAAGTGTGTGTCCGTTCCATTGTATTTACTTTGATAAACCGCGTACGCGAGCCGCTGCTCCATCGGTCTCCGGCGTATATATTAGACGCACTTGCTACCTATGTAGTTGATACTCTTTACATATTTATTTTTATATATTTCTCTCTCGCTGTATATGTGTGTGTTTCGTTCGGTCTCACTCACTCATTCACTCACTTACACACACACTCTTTCTCTTTAAATATCTTTCTTTTTCTCTGTCTCTCTGTATATATATAGGATAAGTAAAACAATCTTGGAGAAAATAAACAAAACAATCAAGGATAAATTGCGGTTCAAACAATGGATACACACTACAAGTACCATTAATTGGTTTAAGGATATTGACAGCAAAGATAAATGTACTTTCATCCAATTCGATATCGTGGACTATTACCCTTCAATAACTAAGCAGTTATTTCATAACGCATTGGACTTTGCAAGTACTCACGTGGACATTACTCGTGAGGAAAGGGACACAATTTACAAATGCCGCAAAACTGTATTGGGGAACAATGGATTAAAAAAGATTCCACGGATTCCTTTGATGTTGCAATGGGTTCATTGGACTCGGCTGATGTATCTGATCTGGTTGGATTATTTTTGCTGTACAAGTTGACAGAGACAGGTATATTTAGGATTAGGGATATTGGTTTGTATATAGACGATGGCTTAGCAATTAATGGTGATAGTAATGCCCCTAAGGTTGAAAAAACAAAGACATTTATTTTCAGAACTTTGAAAGAATTAGGACTCAAAGTTGAACTAACTGCAGGGATCAAAATTAGACTTTTTAGATGTTACCTTTAATTTTAGCCAGGGAATATACAGACCTTATATGAAGGATAACTATGACCCAATATATCTAACCATCCGCCAAGGGTTATTGAGAACATCTCACTGTTCATAGGACATAGAATTAGCAATAATTCTTCTAATGAAGAAATTTCCAATAGTAGTAGTGGTACTTATAATAATGCTCTTAATATATAATAGCAAAACTATTGAATATCAAGATAGAAGTAATATAAATAATAGTAGGAGGAATAGAAAACGAAAATTATCTGGTATACACCCCCATTCAACTTACTAGTTAAATCTAAGATAGGACATATGTTTCTTAACTTATTAAATAAACATTTCCCAATTAATACCCACTACATCAAATATTTAATAAAAATACGGTTAGCTTAGTTATAGTTATACTAATAACTTAGAAAAAATAATCAAGAGTCATAATAGGAAAATTTTAAATAGTAATGATACAATCAATAGTAATGGCATAGAGGATAATAAGTGTAATTGTAGAAATAAAAGTGAATGCCCATTACAGGAAAATGCTTAACGAAGAATGTAGTTTATTTAAGCACTGCTTTCTCAGAGAACGATCCTAATTTTAAAATAATCTACATAGGGGTACTAGTACTGAGTTTAAGGATATATATAGAAACCATAAATGCTCATTTAACAACATAGATAGTGATAAAGGAGGCACTTCATTATCTAAATATATTTTATCCCTAAAAAGAAATGGCATAGTTCCTGTGGTGAAATGGAGTATTTTGAAAAAGGCTCCAATACATACACTAAACAATTTGTTTTCTGTGTTTAAATGAATAGCTGGCTATTAGTTTGTTTCCCATCTAGAATGCCTTATTCAATCAAAGAGACGAGATGGGGTATAATTGCAGGCATTTAAAAAGGTTCACTCTGGAAATGTTTAACGAAACCGATGATAACCTAACTTAAAAAATTATCAGTACTTTTTAAAAATTTAAAAATGAAAAATAAAAATGTTTAGTGAAATATTATTAAAAATAAGCAAACACACAAATAAATAATTAAAATATAATATTTAAAACCTACAACCCCGTAAAATATAGCATCCAGCTATTATAAATATTAAAGGGTTGGGAAATTAAACTATAATGAATTAGTAAGATAGGGCCTAATAACTAATTAATAAAAATCTAAAATTTGTAACGAATAACTAAGAAGTTTTCTACTTTCATGAAATTACTGATGATTTAATCTAATCCCTTTATAATCTTAAAATTTGGAGTTTCTACAAATAGTAATAGGAATATTATAAATATAGATTACAGAGAATAGCAGTAGGTTATTAAACATAATGGGTAATGTAACTGAAGAAATAAATATAACTCCGCTTGTTGGGGCAAGAATTAGAACCCAGAATATTTATAGATAAATTACACAGGGTAGATTGAATGTTGGAAAAAATGGATACATTGAAAGTTGAACATGGGAATAAAATAAGGGAAATAAACTTGGTACTAATTGAGCGCTGATAGGTAAATAAATATAGAAAGATACATAATATACAATTCCTTCAAAATATAATACATAATCATAAAGAAATTGGATAAAAGTAGCTAATAGGTGATATTAAAAATAATAAGTTTCATTTCCCCAAATTAACAATAAAAAGTAAGTTTATAAGATAAACGTAATTACTAGATATTGTTAGATGTAAATTAAGTTAGCTAAGTGACGTCATGCTGTGTTAATACTACACATTTTTATAAATCGTAATCTAATTTATTATTATTTATGGTTCTCATATTGTATTAAGTTCTATACTAGATCTACTTAAGAGGACATTGTCGCCCAACATATGCGCTGATTCTTTGAGTCGTTTTACTCTCCAACGTTCTCCTCTGTCTATATTTTTTACTTCGTCACCATAAGATTAGAATAATCGAAATAATGAAAATTCACCAACATCATCTAAAAAAGTAAGAAAAATAAGATATGATTTTTTCGCCAATAATTTTTTTTTCAGTAATGATATTTGCCATGACCTTTAATGGATAATCACTAGGAAAGAAACTCTTGGGAATTCCGGGTTCGGTCGATTAAACGTGTGACCTTTTAGGGAAACAGCTGGAAGCAGAACAAATAAATCTGTCTTTAATTGTGGCATTGAATAATTGAAACCGCGTTGGAAACGCAATTCTCAGCACTTTTGCCTTTCCTTATTTCTATACGATGGTTAGACAGATTCAGTTAAACTTTGAATTACCATACATTTAAGAAAAGAAAAAACAAAGAAAATCTGTAAACTCTTTCTTTTCAATGGCTTCTTTGATTTACGAAACACAAGAAAAGAAAATAGCCCCTCCCCCCAAAAAAAAGGTATGATAAAAACAACGCATATCTACACTAATGTAAATAAAATAGAGAAACCCATTCGTATTCTATAGAACTAATATTTAGATACGCTATTAAAAGAAAGGGGGATTGGTGTTTTGATTTCATAGCAATCGTATTGCTACATAGATAACACTTATCTATATCAACAATAAATGGTTCGCTCGTAGTTTAATGCGACCAGAAGGCTCTTTTTTCCATTGGGTTTTAAACCGAGATGTAGGGGAGAGCGCCACTCTTAACTGTTATTGCCCCCCCCCCCCCTTACTCTTATTTGCGACACCAATAACGATTTTCACATCGTTCGACTAACATCTGAATGAACTACTACAACCAAGATAACTTTTTGGACAAAGAATATTATTTATAAAATAAAAATCGCTAGAAAAATATCTGTTGAGATCGAAATCTTACTCATATTTTAAAAGTAAATAAAAGTTTATCTTAAAGAAAAAAATCATCATTTTTTTGTCCTTATATTTTATCTTGATATTCTGATACGAAACGATATTCTAAAGTGTCGACATACTCTTTCTTAACTGACCACGTTGCCCACGTGCGACAGCAATAAAGATTTTCACATCGTCCGACTAACATCTAAACGGACTACTAAATCCAAGAGAGATTTTATCCCAAAGGGACAAAAGAAAATGATTTATTAAAAGAAACATCGGTTGAAAACGATATCTTAAAGTAAATTAAAGTTTATTTTGAATAAAAATACTATCGTTTGTGGCTTTTAAAAGTATTTTGATATTCTGATACGAAACTATATTCTAAAGTGTCAACATATTATATATATATATATATATATATATATATATATATATATATATACAGTGTGATTCATAAGTCACTTAGATATTTATTTTTGAAATTCTAAAGTTAAAAAATACGGTAATACTAAACAGAAAGTTTATTCAACAAATTCATTTATAGATAGTTTAAAATTACTGCAAATTTTCAAAATTTCCACCTTCGTTCTGCATGCATAGCTCCATTCTTTTTTGCAAGGAATTTACGACTCTTTGTAGCACATTTGATTGATTATGAAACAAATATATATATAGAAACAAATATATAGACGAACAAATTTAAAATAACAAATAGCAGTAATTAGAGAGTAAGATAACAATTATCAAAAGTTCATAGTATGTTTGTGCTTCATATGGTAATCATTTTAAATAGCTAAGTGATGAATCACCCTGTATATTAAAAAATTACTTTAAACATCTTTAGTTGTATCATAAAGAGACAAGATTATGGAATCAATTATATGAATAAATGAAATTAACTATTCCAATTCTTTTAATTAAATAACAATAAATTTCGCTTACTTTCTTCTGACAACAAATAGTAATCTAAATACTAAATAATTTAAAACTTTTAAATACCTATTGGTGCAAAGATAACAAAGAATATATATTTTAATATTAAAGGAGATACATATTCATTCGATGATTCTCAAGAAATGATCGTCCATAAATACAGACTTGACTATAAAAAATTGGTAATACTTTCCAAAAAGCAAGTAGTTTAATTCAACTTGAATCGAATACCAGGCTATACAAATCTAATCTAATTTTCTGATGAAACAACCCGAGCAGATAAGGGTAAATAGCTCTAATTAAACACTTACTTAATTCTATGCTTTGCAAAATAAAATTACAATAGACCTCCATAAAACCTTTACCCAACACAAAAGCACATAGGTTAGCGTCTTATTATAAAATATGTGATAGGAGACATATTTACTTTATTATATTAAGTGCGAGGGATTCGAAAGAAACTATTTTAGTATAAAGTATTCTGTTATTATTTGAGATATTATTTCTTTTGAATTTACAAATTCATTAATCACCTTTCTCAATAAAAAATAATAGGGAAAATATACAGAAAGGGAAGCTATTGTCAACTAGTTGCCTGAAGAATTTGAAAACAACCCATCGGGTAAACAGTGCGATCATACATTAAAAAAAACTTAGGAACTATTAAGCCTGCACCATTCACTAAGTGTCAAGACTGAAGCAACTGCCGATCTGTTAAAGTCTCTTCTTTTTATAATCAAAACAACAACAACACTTAAAACAAAGGCGCCCTCTGGGCCAATCAAAAACTTCGCCCAATGGCTGTAACTTGATACATTACATTCCTCAATTCTTAGATGGATCACTAAACATAATCTCTTAACTTAAATGGAGCTCTCCTTACACGCTCAGATCTCCGAGGAATAGGCGATGCTTTCTGTTTGAAGTATATAGGTTCCACCTCAGCCTCATCCTGTTTTAATAATTCAGGAACTTTTTCTTACTCAGTAGACTCCCTTGTACTGGTTGTCACCGTGTCGTCTGCGGCATCATTCATATCAGTTACATTCTCCTCTGGGACCCGGATTGTCTTTTTAATGATCTGGTCTGAATGTCTCCGTGTAACTCCCCTCTCGGTCTCTACCTCAAAATTGACATTACCCAACTGCCTCGTAATGATGCCCCCCCCCCCCCAGCCACCGTTAACCAGTGCCAAAATTGACAGGCAAAAATTAAACTTCACATCAGATAATACAGAAAATTACAACCTTCTATTTACTATCACTGAACTGAAAGAGTCTCCCAGAAAATCTAATTATACAGCAAGAGGACCAGACGATATACAACATAAATTTCTGAAACAATTACCAGAACTCCTCTATACATACTACTAAAAAGCTTCCCCGGTTCAATGACTTCTATCTGTCTTCTAGAAAGAAATTACACCGGGAGGCAGCTGACGATCTGTTCGTCGAGCAGTTCGGTGGTCGGAGGAGAAGATCCGTTCCGAATAGAGTTAGACGCTAGGTACGCGTCATCAACAGTTCTGCGTTCTTTCGGACCTGGAGATTGGCCTGGAACACGTTACTGCTGAGTTCCGGAATGAGGGACTCGCCCGAGTGTCCGAGCTGGGACACGCTCGGAAAAGAAACGCCGGATCACGCCTTCTTCAAATGTCGCGAAATCCGGCGGTTCTAGGAGTATGCCAACGAGGTGACGACTGATACCGATCCCGGGAATCCTCTGCCGCTAAATGTATCCTACGTAATCGACTACGTCGGATCGGCGTCGAACAGAGAAGCGAATTGTGCATCTCGCCATTCTGGCCAGAGCGTAAATGGTGGGGCGGACGTCGCGCCCAAGAGATGACCAACGGGTTGAATCTTTCGCTGATCAGGATCACATGACTTTCTTCAAGCATCAGATCAAGGTCAAGATTTTTGAAAAAAGATTGATACAAGTAGAGATCGTGTGTGTACGTAAAGGAGTAAAGTATGAGTACGTGTCCCTGCCTGAGCATGGCGCAAGCAGTTCTTGAACCTATCGGACGCAAGCCCTTCGGAAAAGTTTATCCTCTTAGCTAGTCTAGTGTAGCTGTTAATATGAATCCTCCAAGGTGCCCACTCCCCACTTTCAATTTGTTGTCCTCGGCATCTTACAAATTGTGTCTATCTTGGAAGAGCACCACTAACACTTAAAACTTCATCCCCCATTTTTCTTCTCCCACTTAGACCCCACTATCATTTAGAGATTGATCTGCTTGGGCCATCTATTTAGAAAGGGATGGTAGGGTCTTACTAACCAACATATGTTTGTCTGTTGTTGTTTCTTTTCCCCCCGTTTAATTCCAATGAAATCTTTGTATATTTGCATATTTATAAACAATAACATTTCCAATCAATTGTATGATATCACAAGTCAGACGGTCCCAAGTGTAAACATGGTATTGTGGTGACTGAGATGATTCTAGTTAAGAGAAGATAGACCATGGATTACGAACGACATCCATTTTTCCAAGACTCTTCATGGCATTGTGCCATATTTTATTTTAATATAAACTTTTATATTTTCGCAAATCAATAATTCAAAGTGTCAGCGACATCAGCCGTTTTACTATCGACGATAATTTTGTGTATATATAAGTAAATAGGACAATGCAAAGTTTAAGTGTATATTGCAGAATATTAATTTATTAGAAACTGTCTATGAAATAAATATGCAAATTAAAAAGACCAAACGGTGTTTACGTGCATTAGTAGTCTACGACATATATGGTATTATATAATATCATGTTGTTTTATTGAATTAAATTAAAACAACCTGTTTTGATGTTAATATAGTTAGTATTGATTGAAATTTTTTTCGCATTTATTCATTTAGATATGTATATATACATATATTCAAAGATGTTATATGCTATGCATATTATATATATATATATATATATATATATAAAATAAAAACAAGGACATGTCTTATTAAGGGTGACTTAATGCAATATTCGGCTTATTAATTACCGCTAAGTGGAAAAATACTAAAAAAAAAAAACACTGTTCCTATCGATAGTAGAAACAATAACAAAACTACGAAACTTAATATTTAGGTGATAAAGAATCGTATGTATTTCGGGCAAGGCGTCATGGTCTGATGGTAAAACGCCAGACTACAGTAAATAAAATCGAGGTTTCAATCTTTGTCCAGATTAGTCATGCTGGTGACGGCTGAGAGCCAGAAACATATGTCCATAGATTACATTTATGTGCGTAAAAATAACATAATATATATATATATATATATATATATATATATATATATATATATATATATAATTAAAATAACGCCCGATAAGGGCGACTTAATGCAATATCGTACATATTCTATACCGCTTTGGAAGTGAAAGAATACTGAAAACACTGTTTCAATGGCTAGTAAAAATAACTAAAAAAACTACGTGATTATATATATATATATATATATATGTATATATATATATATATATATATATATATATATATATATATATATATATATATATATATATACATAGTATATGTAATAAATAATTTATTCATGCGCAATAACGGGTGCTTAAATCGATGGAAACGTTTTCTTTGTTATATAAATAATGTCGGATTCCGAATCAATACGTTTGAGTTATTAGCTGACAGATATTAAAAGAGTTTAACTCATTTGCATGTTTTTATTAAATTTCATTTCTGTTAAAACATATATGAAAATAATACACAGCTTCAAGCACATACATATATAAGAAATTAAAGGAGAAATATGTTTTCGTTTTTCTTTCAAGAAAATAGTAAATAGTAAGGGCTAATGTTCACCCCAGACCTGAAATCGGGGACTTACATCAAATCTGGTTTTAAGGTTGCTGGAAAAATGGTTGGATGATTTTACCACTTATAACGCAATCCTTTATGTTGTTCTTGGCCTTTTGGCTAAGATCAAAGTGTAGTATCTGTTCCGATGGATACTGCACGCCATAGACTGCTATTGTCTTGGCCTTCGGGGCTTGATTTACGCCGGTCTATGGGTCTGTCCTGTGCAGTTCTAGGAGGTCCACCCTCCCAGACTTCGCCTCCCCTTTTTTGGGGGGGGTAAGTTTATTGCTTACTGCCGGAGGCGCCCTTACCGGGGAATACCGACAGGGCTGGCAAGGCAATTTTTAAACCCCACTTTCCCGACTCGACCTTGGGTCACATCTTACTTGTGGGAGTAAGATAAAAACTGGCCTTGTGCCTAACTCCTGGAGAGGAGTAAATCAATACCGGTATAAGAACCAGATGGATAACTGCCGTCATATGTGGAAAGGACAGCGCGGAATATTATTTCCTTTCTTGACAGCGTAAAAACTGACAAGTCAATCTAGTAAAGGAAGTAAAGGAATATGTCTCTCCTCCCTACAGACTTTTTCGCACAGAAGAGATGTAGCTGACCTCTCTCTATTGTATCGGTATGCTATTGGTATATGCTCTACGCAGCTCCAATCTTTGGCAACCCCTGTAAGACATTCACAGCAAGAACTCGCCTACCTACAACTATAGCAAAGAACTACCCTCTCTCTTTCTTTACTAATAACCAAACGAAACTTCCATGAACAAAGTTTTTATTCCTAAAAACATCCCTGACTACAACATTGTCGTATAAATGTATAATTAAACAAATTATTGATAAGTGGTCGACTTCGATAATCAATTCATTTTAAGTAATATTCTGCCCTTCCAGTCAACTGCT
The DNA here is from genome assembly GCA_963556195.1 of Sepiola atlantica. NCBI lineage: Eukaryota > Metazoa > Mollusca > Cephalopoda > Sepiida > Sepiolidae > Sepiola > Sepiola atlantica. The sequence continues at coordinate 188,002,836 of OY744519.1, forward strand.
GCATGTCCTTCTCGCGATTTAACCCTTATCCTCGAGTGACCTCGGGTCTTAATAAGCAGTGGCCATTAAAAAAAAAACTTTATCGAATTTCGATCAATTTGAACGTTTTCACAGCCCATTAAAAAGTGTAAATTTTGCCAGAAATAATGGTTTAATTACATGGTCGTTTTACAACATTCGCAGTCCAATTATCAGGTTGTGGTTAAGTTCGTACCGATTTTAAGTAGTTCATACTCCCACACGGTAAATCGTTAAGAGATATAGTACAGTTACACCTTCGTTTCAGCATGCTTCAAGCGATCTGTTGAGAAAGAAAGTTAAACATTATTACACTTTTGTTCATTTTGAAGCGCTTTTTAAATTAAAGATAGTGATGCTTTTCTATTTCCACACATGCATCGCAGACAACGAAAAATACAGTGTATGGAGATGATTATTTAACTTATAAACAGTACAAAAGTGGGTCGCAAATATTAGAGCTGCAGACTTTAGCCTTAATAATGAAGAACGCTTAGGCAGACAACCCTATTAAGATGATAACCAAATTGATATATTACTTGAGAATAACCCACATTACACAACACAAAAACAAGCAGAGATCCACCATTCATGAGCAATAAAAAAAAAGTTGAGAAAATAAATCGATACGATGTTTGGGTACCGCTTGATTAAAATTCGGAACGAACTTTCATGACAAGCAGATAGTATCGGAACCGTAGGTTGATAATAACAGTAGTTCCTCGTTAAAGATCATTGTCTTAGACTCATAGTTCGGGGTCGTCGAATATAACGACGACAAACTAACTCAACCCATTTATTTTAATATGCTTAACCATTGGATATATTTTCTTAAATAAGAGTTGTTCCCGTTGATGCGAACAAATAAATAAATCGGAAATCTATCGGTAAAACTATTTTCGTTTTTCGTTCAAGAAATTGATAAATTGTTAAACCGGAAAATCTTGCAATCCGTTTATAAGATTTGCTGGCACATTTAAATATTCACCTTTTAGCAGACGCTATAAAATATTCTGTTTTCAAAAAGCCGAACGCACAGTTGTAGTTAAAATCATAGAATGTTCCTATTTCGAAGATGTAAAAACACTAGTTGGGATACACACGCTAGGGTTATCGTACACATTTCAAAACTGAAAACTCGAAAATACATCACACAAATAACGACAAATTGGCGACAAATATGTGACTATGAAACTTGACTCGTATTATACGTTTAAAAAGTGTTAATAATGTTAGTATGTGACACAATGAGATGTCATCCCAGCAACAGTGAATCGTGTTTATTTGAAATAGCTAGAAAACAAAGGAACCAGTTTGTGAAGTCAAACGTTCATACACAAGATCTAAACAAGTGACGACAATATCAGAGTTTTGTGGATCTTTAGACACAACGTGGGGGCAGATGTATTGGCAGAACAACTAGTTGGAACGCATGCGATCCTCGTGTCACTGAACTATATTCCGTACCGAGTCCCACAAAATACGACATTGAGTGACTCCCTTGGCCACGATTATATCACAAATATAACCCTGTTAAATTGTCTTAAAATGCTTTGAAGTGCAGCAGCCATCATGCAGGTTCACGAGATGAAATAGTGAGGGTCTCGCCGCGTGTCGTCATTGAGGAAAGAGCGTTATGATTACAAGATATAATCTTGTAATTACTGTGCGTGGACAAGAGTCCACTTATGCAAATGACCATTTTTAAACATAGGAGAATTATTATTGAAATAAAAAGTAGTAGACATTTTTCTCCCGCCGTGTGGCGATAACATTACGATACGTCGAGTGCTAATCGAGAAAAAGAGCACGAAGTTGAATTGGCGTTGTGTGTCGGCTTACCTGATTGACGGGAGTTTGATTTATTTTGAGAGTTGACGTCGTCATGTTTTGGAGAATTGTTAATACAACTGGGGAGTCGAACTTTTGAATTTGATTTAGTGTGTGCACGTATTTAAAAAATTATTTTTCACTTTTTACTTCTACAGGAAGTTGTTTAAATTTTGTTAATCTGTATCATTATATGTAATTTACATATAGTTTACACCCCATTAAAAGAATATGTTCCTAGAATTGGACTGTTGACCCTTTCATACATGACTTTTTACAGAAATTCTACAAACTTGTCATTTAACCACGTGCTTTCGAGTTGAGCTGACTTGTGAAAAGGTCCGTAAGACTTATAATGGAGGCAACACGTTTTCCCTGGTGTCCATGACTATCACAAAAACAAATACAAATACAATTAGTAAAATGAAAATGTACAGAAATTTATGACAAGTTTTCTATTTGTTGTTGTGGAACAACAGTATGCATAAAAGGGTTAAAATAATTGCTTTTCATTGAATTCGAAAAAAAACAATGGATTTTAAATAGGATCTCTTTAAATTTTAGTTAACATAAATTTCACTTTCGTTACGTTGGGCAATCACTACCAAAGTGAAAGATGCCAAATGCACGATGGTCGTCACTGGCATCGAAGATATCGCTGATATGATAGATCTACTCAGATTCCCAATGTGATATTAACTGCTCGGTAAGGCCGTTTTGTATAAAATATTTGCATATAAACACACACGTACGCAAAGTAATTTGATTTATAAGTTTCATGATTTTTAAAGTGCTTTGAAATAAGAACAGTCTTGCAACCTGAGGCATTCTAAAAGTCAACGTCTTCCTATATCTGCTGGTTTCGAAAATGTTTATCTTATTTTTAGTTTCTTCTTTCACAGCATTTATGTATTCGTCTATCGATTCTCTATCCTCATAAACACATGCACACGCACACACACAGCCATATATATATATATGTAAATATATATATATATGTAAATATATATATATACATATATATGTATATATATGTATACATATGTATATGTATATATATATATATATATATATATATTTGTTTTCAAATACCAACAATCAGTTTAGTCGTATAACGACTCTTCAGGGTTGGTAGAACTGATTGGTGCTGTAAATAAAAACTATATATACATATATAAGTACAACAAATTCACATCAGATGAATTCACATATTTACATTTCTTATATTTATTCTTCTCCCTTAATCTGCACACACACATATAAATATATATAAATAAATATATATATATATATATATATATATATATATATATATATATATATATATATATATATATATATATATATATATATATATATATAAACCCTGCCTTGGTACGCTGAGATATGGCAACAGGTATACCCAAGATTATGAAATTAAGGGACATTTTGCTATACGCTAATATACTTGCTCAGCCATTGGCTAATGAAAACATTAACTCGTGGGAAGGAATAACAGCGAATCTTATTTATTAGCTAGTTAGACTAAACACAACGTGGATATATAAAACCGATCAGTGACCCGAATGGCATGCACTGAGCTAAACGATTCTTTACGGGAATTAAATACGACCAACTCGGTGTAGCTTAATTACCATACATATATTTGCATAAGATATATTCTCATGTTATCTTTCTCTAAGATTTTTTCTTGATGCAATCGTGTCCGAGATAGATATATCTAGTGCTAAGACCACACTTTATTCTAGACTTAAAATAAAATGGCACAGACGCATATCCAAATGAATAGTTGAATCATTTGCAAATGATCTCCAGTCTGTAGTCGAATGTGCCACAAGTGGATGGTTAACTTTTAATGCTAGCAAGACAAATCTATTTCCTTTAACAATCATAAGAAACCTTACAACCCACCAATTGCCAACGCTGATAGCACCCTTCTCGAGATTTCAACATTCAAACTCATCGGCCTAGCATTCTCATGTATCATTAATTTGAATGATCCAGCGAAGATACTGCCAAGTATTCTGCAAAGAAGCTGGTTCTCTCCTTCGAGTTTTAAAACCTTTCACAGATTCCGTAATTTTATATCCATACAAAGCCACCATTCGTCTATACATGGAATATTGTAGCCACACCTCGGCTGGGGCATAATTCACTAATTTCTCACACGCGGACACGGTCCAAAAAGGAATCTCCAACCTAATATGTCCCACACTGTTTACCAAGCTCAATCTCCTGTCTCATTGTCACAATGTTTCATCCCTATGCTTGTTTTATATGTACTTCAACGAAATTTGCTCAACGAATTTGCTGTACTTAAATACATAAATACACCTTACAAAAACCGGACAAGCAGCAAAATCACACCTATTTACTGTAGAAGTCCCCAAATATCAGAAAGATTTCTACTCTAATAGTTTATCTTTTGGAAATGCTTGCTTTTGGAATCCCCTCCTTTCCCCATCTGTATTAACATGAAGGAATTGAAATGTAATTGTGAACAGGCATCTCGCTGCATAATTACCCACTTAAGATACTGCTATAAATCTAGCCCATAATGGACTCTTAGGTCTCGGTGGTAGTGTGTTTTTTGGGGGGGTGAATGGAAGTAAAAAATAGAAAAAAATATTAATTTCTCACTCCTTCACTCTCTCTCTCTCTATATATATATCTATATATATATATATATATATATATAATATATATTTATATATACATATGTATATATATACATACATATATATATATATATATATATATATATATATAAATATATAGATACACACACACACACATATATATATATATAGTATACTTAATTGATAGATATACAAAAATATACGTGCATGTAACATTTGTCTGTTTTCCTCATATCTCAAACTCTCAAATCTTCCATATATACGATCTATACGTATCTATATGTACATATATATGTATTTGTCTCTCTTTTCTAATACATATCCCCATCTCCCTGTTCCTCCCTATATTGCTATATGAATATCATCACCTCTTTACAAAAGAAAAATATCTCTACACGATTGCAATGCCCAGTTATGGGCACGCAGATAGCTTAGCAAGCCCGACTTTTTTTTTAAATCTTGCTGCAGATATTACATACAAGGCTGCTGGTTTCCGTTTGTATGTAGCTATATTAAACTTGCTTACTCGGCTTCTTCCATAAGATATCCTGTGACTCAGTAGATCAGTCCTTGATAAACAGACTCTTCCACATAAACCACACACATGGTAAGGTTGTCACTTATTGCTTCCGCGAATGGCGTTTAAAAATGGAGTACTCGATATATTCATATATATATATACATATATTCTCGATATATTCACACATATATATATATATATATTGATATATATATATTCATATATATGTATATATATATATACATACATGCATAAGTACACGCACACAGACATACACACAGACACACACACACACACACACACACATATATATATATATATGAGTGTGTGTGTATGTGTATGTGTGTTTATGTGTGTTTTATTTTACTTTAGCCAAAGTTCTCAGAAATCAAGAGGCCTTTTTTCATGGGACTAACACTTGATCTCTATATGAAAAAATAGCTATCCGAGTGTTCAACTAAAGTTCTTCTTTACCTCGCAAACATAAATAAGTGAATAACATTTATTTTTCTCTCCCCAATTCTCCAGTTAACTATGTTATAATATATCTTTCTTTTTGTCTTTTGGTCTTACCGAATTCCAGGACAATAATTCATATAATCTGGTGGAGTATCCAGCTTAGTGATTTTACTAGATGCATCATCACTTGGAAAAGATGCACAATTTTTCGTATAAACCCGTATGTAACCATACTGAGGTGATTTTCTTTGGGATTCGAATACTTTGCTATTTTGAATATATTGTGAGGGTGTACTTGTAGAGTGAAGTATTCACATGTCAGGTTGTCCTGACAAACCTGTGTACAGAGAGATCGAATACACCCAAAGATTGTGTCTAGTAGGTAATTCAAACTCTCTCTATCGCTATAGATGTGTGTGTATATCTAAACATCCTTCCCCAAATTTAATGATTAGTTTTGTTATTGTTCAGTATTTATTCAAATATATCTTATATAATTATTCAATTTAAAGTAATAATCTATAAAGTAAGTAATCATTGATGTGTGATAAGTATCAGCCGGCCCCATGAGAGTCCGGAAGACTCCGATAGTGTACTAGTATGAATTTAGGTAACATGCTAGACCGAGAGAGAGCCCTACAAAATGGAGCGAGGGTATGAAACTGATGTGAATTTTGCTTAAAACGGAATTATCAGTGCAACAAGACAAGGTGTCTAGGAGTCTGCGAAAACCTTGTAACCTTTCATGCTCAATTTCGTAGGAGGGTCCAGGGAGATTGACCAGCTGTTCGAGAACAAGAAATGACTTTTTGTCGTTTCGTTTAATTTCGTTATCATTTTTAGATTATAAGTCTAAAAACAACCCTCTCCAATAAACAGAGTAAAGAACGATTTAATTAGTTGTGACCAGACAAAGAGAACTAAAATTGTATTAACGCATCGTGGGTGAGATAGAGTGAGAGAGAGAAAGGAGAGGATGAGAGACAGAGATATCAGCCATTAGCTTTTCAATAAAAGAGGATGGGGCTTCCGTGCACGTCAGAGAGTAGAGTAGAGTCAGCCACAGAGAGCCGGACAGAAACGCGAACAGGCACAGAGAGATACTCTGCTCCCCGACCATCGCCTCGCCCGTCGTAAAAAAAAACGAAATTCTTTTCACGGTCAATTAACAACCACAATTGTCGCTCACACAGAGAAATAGTAAGACCTCGTTTTTGTCAGACAAGGAAGTGTAATTTAGACTCTTTCTAATTTAGTTTTTACCTTTCATCCAAAGAAAACACACAGAGTGGACTTCTATTTATCTTCCTCCCACAAGGTAAGATGTGACACAAGGTCGGGAAAGTGAGAATGAACTAGCGCTCGAGAATTTGAGCATTTTGGCTGTATAAAAAATGGCTGGGCAACCCCGTCCGCATTCCCCGGTTGAGGCGCATCAGACAGTAAGCAATAAACTTATTCCTCCCCAAAGAGGGGAGGCAAAGCCTGGGAGGGTGCACCTTCTAGAACTGCACAGGACCGACAACCCCCAATAGATCGGCGTAAACCCAGACCCAAAGGCCCGGACGATACCGGTTTATAAGGCGGGGTAAAAACCCCTGGCTGAACAGAGTGGACTTCATGAGTACCGAACGGACTTATTTGTATCCAACCAAGTGTAAATTTATATCGTAATTTCTTTTGTTGAATAATTATTTTTCTTATGGAAAACGAAAACACCCAGACTGAGTCGAATGTCATTATTCATTCATTTTTTTTGTACTGCTTGAATGCCCCTTCATTCTGCAGAGATAACCGACTATTGTCCGCTCTATGATTGCTCGCTGTTATAAACAGTCACGACGTTAGAAGTGTGTTAGTAACTAGACGAGAACCCTCGACATCGATGGCCTTCATCCAGACAACTTAATTCAACAGATCACACCCAGTGACCGATCGATCTCGGGGACGGCCAGACCGGCGACGTCATCACATCGTCCGACGAGCGGGTGGGGTACATCTGGTGCCGTCACGACCAGGATATAACACCTTGGTTGTTGATCATCGTATGCAGGAGTGCACATATGTTTCATAGAATATGTTCATGAGTTATACACTTAACTTTAAATTATGAATAAATCCTTCAATTAAATACTACGAATACATATTCGATAATATAAGTACCTTAATGCCGAAAAACCTTTACGCTAATTACTCGACATTAGATAAATCTAAACCATGCGGACGCCCGTTGTTGAGTTTTAAAACGTTTTATTAAACATAAAACAAGAAACAGAAATTACTGTATTGTGTACGAAAGGGAGAGAGAACTAATTAAGAAATTAGAGAGAGATTTCATCAGGCCATTTTGGGCTACTGCGCCTCCCACCTCCGTCCTCCGCCTACTGGCAGCAAGCGGACTGGCGCTTCTCACATCTGCTTCTGTTGTTAGTTAGGAACAAGAGAGGGAAAAAGCCTCGAACGGACATGGCGTCATTACCGCCTGTTGCCTTCACAACTCCCACTGTTCAGGGCGTTATTTCACCTTTCAGTTCGCCTTCCCACATTTAGCACCCCCACTAACAGGTAAATTAATATAGTTTATATCAAAATCGATATATACTAAGCATTTTCGTACCTTTTATTAAGTGAAATAACATCGAACAAGAAATAGAAATTGTTATTATCAGCAAAGTTGAATACCGACTCTGTGCATCGATTGGAAAGAATTACATGAATTATTTCGAAAATAATCTGACATATGCTTATTTTCTCTTTGTTGTCCTGTTTCGTGTATGAACCAGCACATTTAACACAAAGCTCTAATCTCTCTCACTGGTAAATACAGTTGGGTTAACATATCTTACGTTTTTCTAAGTTCAAACGATCTATTTTCTTCTTATTTTTTATTAATATTCATTTTCATGAAGCGTTTACTGTTATGCTTTTCTTCTTTTCGTCAAAGTTTTACAATCTCCAAGCACGAGAGAGAGAGAGAGAGAGAGAGAGAGAGAGAGAGAGAAGGAGAGAGAGAGAGAAAGAGAGATAGAGATAGATAGAGGTGGATATATGGATAAAAAGAGAGAGAGAAAGAGAGAGAGAGAGAGAGAGAGAGAGAGAGGGTGGAGAACCTAACGGAGTTCCGACTAAGAAATATTTTTGGTGCCGCTCTGAATTGTTATCTAATAGTTAAATATATGTACACCGTACAAATTTTATTTTGAACTGATAAATGAGAATTTATTAAAACTTATTTCACGTCACCTCTAAAAGTAGGTTATATAATATTTCAGTCACATTAATTATTTAGAGTGAAATGAATTTCGCCATTAACTTTAAGAAAACTTACTTTTGATTAAACTATGTTTTAGTAGAATAAAATAAATACTAAGTTATTGAAAATGAAAAGTTATTGAAACTGTAACACATTATAGAAATGTTTAATTAAATTTTAAAAAGAGAAAATTTATTGAAACTGAAAATTCATTTAAACTAAAACAAAATCAATAAAAAACAAAGTAAATATATGTAAATATATATTCAAAATATGTAAATATATATTCAAAATATGTAAATATATATTCAAAATATGTAAATATATATTCAAAATATGTAAATATATATTCAAAATATGTAAATCTATATTCAAAATATGTAAATATATATTCAAAATATGTAAATATATATTCAAAATATGTAGATTTAAAGATTTGCTCAGTTACGGTGTAAGTGTTTAGATCCACAACACTTTCTAGATTAATAAGAAGAAAAAAGTAAGTGTAGATATCATACTAAAGTATATTTATGACTTGTAGATTACATGCCAAAGCAGTGCCGATGTTTTAATGATGCAATCTTTGTGACATCCTTATACCTTATTCGTTAGGCTTAGAGTTGTTGTCGTACTTGTTGTTTCTTCTTATCGAAAAGACGAATTTTGATAACGATCTCAAAATTACGTCAACAGCAAATTTTATCGATTTCTAAAATTTAATTGTTGCAGTCGCATACACATTTTTTCTGTTTACAATTTCAATACTTTTTTAATTATTAAACTACTTCGTTACTTTTTATTCGTGAATGTAGCAAAATCATTTGTGTGCATATTGATCAAAGCGTCTTATTATTACTGGAATCACTTATCTCCCCTTGATACAATCGTGACGATTCTAATTTTAGTTCAGAATAGATGACATTTTCCTTGCACTGCTTTTAGGCTTATATGCAAATAAATCGCGATCTACATTTCACCTTCATCATGTAATCAGCAGAAATTGCAATATCGATAAGTCTGAGACAACTAGCTTGCTTATTAATTAACAATTGATATATCTGTGTGGATATGAACTTGATCGGTCTATCTATTTTTAAGGATGTTTTCGTGTTGATGGCGGAGGTATCTCGTGTCTACTTCAAAACCATATGTTATATACAAATGCCGCTAATGATTGGGGGGGGGCAGATCTTTATCATGGCGTTGAATTCAGTTCTTCTTTGGTCATGTTCTGTTTTGAGAAACTATGGATATCGACCAAAAACAAGTTTGGTGTAAAGGGAAGATTATGATACCAGTCATAATAAGAACGCTTTGATCAATAAAAAATGGGTTATTATAATATCACAAAGACTGGACCATTAAATATATCTGTGACGCTTTGGCCTTTGGCCAGTTATCTACAAGTCACAAATAAACTTTGGTGTGATATCTACATTTACTTTTTCTTTCTATCAATCTAGACATTTATTGAGACTTTAATACTTACACCGTAATCGCTATTGCTATTGGTACTTATGTAGTTTACGAACTGGGCTGACATAATAACGTTATTATTTTGAAAGCCATTCTTAACATGGTGAGGTGTGGGGCTTCATTAAGTATTATGTGCTTTCACCTAACAATTTAATATACAAAAGATACCGTGAAAATTGAATTCAACTTGAAAATCCTATCTAAAATATAGGCCGGTCCGTAAACTGCATAAACATCTTTCTATTTGCCCTACGTCAGGAAACTAGTCTATCTTTAATTTATGGATGTACAGATGAAATAAGGATTCATACATTTATCCAGATATTCGAACGAGTACCTTTACTTACATAACAAGTTGAAAACTTACTGCATATTGTACCCCCAAATAGTCACACAGCTAAATAATAAAGTTGCTAAATTACGGTCGTATGGCAATTCAAGCGCTTTGTTTTAAATTAAAAATTAAATCATATTGAGTTTTCAATTTTGTTTTTACCATTTTAATTCTAAGCCCTGTGTTATTAAGAAAAGATTCATTTATATAATGATAGCACTTTTATTTTTTAAAATTATGAATTAAACTTTACGGAAGTCAAGTAAGACATTACATGCTGTTGAATTTTTCAAATAAATATATTTTTCTAAATATAATGTTGCATATAATGTTATCCCATACTTTCATCCGGGCAATTTTAGTAAAATGGTATGCTTTTACTTTTATTTTGTTTCTAATTCATTAATGATTAAATATTTTTTGTGATTGACGTGGTAGGCGAACTATCTTATTCAATATCTTCGTTAGAGTTACGTTGTCTTTTCTACTTCAATTTGGATGTAAATGTACATATTATATAAACATTTCGTGAATTATTTTGGATGGCAACGATCAAATATTTTTTATCAAATTTAATTTCTATATTTTTAAGTGTTTTCCCAAATATAGCAGTGCTTTACTAATATTCCAGTACTTAGGGCACTATTAACAGTCATCCAGCTAAATAATATGTTGCTAAATTACGGTTTAGATTGAAAATAAAAGCTTAGAGAGTTTTAAATATTGCTTATATAATTTTAATACTAAGCTCTGTATGATTAAGAACAGATTAGTTTTTATAATTATAGCAGCTTTATTCTTTCTAATTATAAAATAAAACTCTGCAGATGTCAGTTGAGACATTAACTGCTGTTGAATTTTTGAAATAAATATAAAAGAATATTTGTTTATGCCTTAGAGTATTAGCCATTTTCAATAGTGTTTATAATTTGGAGCGGGTTTCCTTATCTAGGTTGTTGTAAACACAATATTATGGCCGTGTTGCTCTCCGGCCTTCCTCAGCTCTCCAATGTAAAACTAAGTAACTGCCAAGTATTCTGAACTCCGCTTTTTATTAGAAAAAATAGTGTATACTTCGTACTCCATTCTTCAGGCGTAGTAATATTCTTTCAGTTAAATTGTTTTTTTTAATGGAAATTGCCCCAGACAAAGCATGAAGCTACTTGATGTAACGATGTTAATAAAAAGATTCAAGGTCAAAAACCAGCCAACGGTAAGTGCTAGATAGATAGATTCCGACCCAGAAAACAGAAATAATTCCTCCTTTGTCAGAAACATCGCATATGGACTGGTAGAAGTAAAAGAACAAAATAGAGGAAGCGAGAGTTATTAGGTTGGCAAAAGTAACATCCAAGATCTATTTTCTACTGTCCTAAATTTAATCGCCTTTATAGAGAATTGAACTCAACACCAAATAATATTTAGGTTTTAAACGTGGTTGTTTATACATCTGAAGTGACCTAATTAAAAGGTCGAAATAAGTTATAATGTATACAACCTTAATGTGTGTATAGTTTTTTTCCTTTTAATAATTCGGTTTTGCTCTGTTTAAAGGTACATTGAGCTCTTTTATTCGAATTCTCAACGCAGTATTGAAATATACACACACACACACACTATATATATATATATATATATATGGGAAGACTTGAATGCCTACAAGACACCACACTCGAGTGTCTTCCGTCTCTCTGTACATGGGTTTGTCAGAGACTCTGACATGAGGATACTTTTTACTTGAAGTAAACCCTGACCAAATATTGTTTTTAAATGGTGTGCTGTCTCCTCAAGCCATCCAACACGTCTCCCGAATTGCGGACTGAGGCACCCCCTCCATTAATAGAGGACAGCTTCGAATAAACATTTAGAAGCCGTTGACTATGAGAAAATGAATAATAAAAAATATGAATAAAAAAATATATAAATACTGGCAGGCCGGCACTCAGGATAAAAAGGCCCCATAAACCCGTCAATACACCAGGCGGGAAGATGTAAGCAATGGTGTAAACCTTCCTGCGTCTGGAACTGGTGACCCAGCCAATACAGAGGCCAACCAGGGTCAGCCATCAGGCCTTGAGGTAAAAGGTCCTGACCCCATATCTCCATCAAATACAGCAACAACAAAAAGAAACATAAGAGGCTTAAAACCCAACCACGGAGTGTTGCACAAAAGAAGGTGCTATTGTTTTGCTACCACTACTCGAAGTTTAAAAAGTGGAGCAAAACATTCAATGAGATTCTCGCTGATAATATCCAAGAATCTACTCTCCCCGAATATATATATATATATATATATATATGTGTGTGTGTGTGTGTGTGAGTATGTGTGTGTGTGTGTGTGTGTGTGTGTGTGTGTGTGTGTGTGAATCAAGATAGGGATGAAATTATCCGACGTAATGGTAAATGAAAACGAAATGCAAAAAATATATTATTTATGTATTCATTAACGTTTCGTCTTTATTGTAAGACTTCCTCAGGATAAGGGTAAATGAAGAAAACTCATACAAGCCTAAACTTGCTTTGCCTACAAGCGAGTGTGGTGTTGAGCCTATCTTTTAAATTACACACCACTAAAATAGGTAAAGATTCTCCAACACTAATTTCTGCTTAACATGGAACAAACCATAAAAAACAGTTTTCATCAATGACAAAATTAACTAAAGAATAAAATATAAAATGAAGCGGTTTTTCATTGCAAAAATTCTAAATCACCAAAGTTTAAAAAATCCGTAATATTTTAAAACAAGAACATTATTTACTTCAATTATTATTTAAGATTATTATTTACAATTATCGAAATAGTTTCCTTATTTTTGTTGTTATTATTATCCTCCGAACTAATTAATTTTAACCTTTACTCAACATTTTTATTAAGTCCGTACCAATAAGCAGGTCAAACACCAACAGCTGACTGTTCACGAATACAAAACCAGCTTCTATCATTACTTATTTTTCAGAAAGATATGGTGCGCTTCCTCGGTTAATTGGGAACGATAGCCTATATAAGCATTGAATCGAAAATACGGATCTATCTGCTATTTATCAGTCGGAAAAGAAAAGAAAAAAATAGTTTTCATAATAATATTCGTTCGAGAATACGTTTACTTCTGGGTTCATTCATTCTGTGTATTTTCATCAATGGTTTTGTCTATTTTCGATACTTCTCAATTAGTTCGAAATCAGCCGCCAGGCACCCCAACAGAGGCCTCACAACTGACATTTAACAAGAACACTTCTGCTCGCCGAACACAGCAGGAGAAGGTGTAGAAGATGCTTTCATTTCTTTTTAAATTTTATTTTCGGTGTGTTTTCCTCTAACTTTTTGTATTATTTTTCTAGTAGACAAGGATAGAAATTCTATATTTTAAGAACATTTCATATATATATATATATATATATATATATATATATATATATAATCTCTCTCTCTATCTGTATATATATATATATATATATATATATATATATATATATATATATATACATACATATACTTATGCAAACATTGTTTAAAATTAAAGAATACTTCTGTTTAATTATACTTTTAAAAAAATATTTTCACTTTTACTGATTGTCTTTTTTGTATTGAAATAAACAGAAATAATACATTTCTCATAGGTTTGACGAACATTTTCGACTCTTCGTTGACTCATCTTCAGGTGTCAAAAGTAAATGAACACAACGCTGAAGAAAGAGGATGTTAAAAAGAAATCGGCTGGGAAACGCACAGAGAACGTTTTCGCATTTTCCCAGGAAAAGCCGTTCACAATGTAACTTCAGGGGCACCGCAGTTGCATAACAGAATAAAATCGCATTACGTTAAGCATTTTAAATTGTGCCACAGGTTTAAATACAAAAAAAGTGACTCAGAGAAAAATTAAAAAAGAAAACACGGTACAATTAAACGGACGAATTCTGTTATTTATTTGCATAATGTAGAAAATGCTGCCTAAATACGTAACATTTATATATATATATATATGTATATATATATATATATATATGTATATATATATATATATATATATATATATATATATATATATATAATCCGGGTATGGTATAGATCCACAGGGTATAAATCCAGGGGAGTTGAACCGGGTTTATGAGAGTGCTCAATAAAAATATAGAGCGGAAATATAAATATAAATAATAATATATTTCATTTTGACTACAAAATTGATTTTGTTTCACGAGAGCGATTTGAGGTGCTCACGATCGTCAGGTCTTGAAATAACATTATCAATGTTATTTCAAGACCTGACGATCCTGAACGCCTCAAATCGCTCTCGTGAAACAAAATCAATTTTGTAGTCAAAATGAAAAAAATTATCATTTATATATATATATATATATATGTATATATATATATATATATATATATATATATATATATACAGGGTGATCGGAAAGTAACATCTATACTTGTAAGTTATACTTACTGAAATATAATTCTTACAAAGAAATGAATAAAGTGACAAGAGTTATGAATTATGCACTACTATCGAATTTTGAATAAATCACCATGCTATACACTTTCTTACTATATTTACTTTTTGTAAAATTTATATTTCAGTTATACAATACGAGCACTTAATAATCAGAAGTTACTTTTCAATCACCCTGGATATATATATATATATATATATATATATATATATATATATATATATATATATATATATATATATATATATATATAGAATAGAGGGTAGTGCAGTATTAGTGCAGTTCCAACGAGAGAAAAGTATATATGTAAAGGAGTAAGGCTACCAACATTTGTAGAATGTTTTTTTCAACATTTATTTATTATTTTGTTGTTTTACCATTTTATAATATGAAATTATAAAATGGTAAAACAACAAAATAATAAATAAATGTTGAAAAAAACATTCTACAAATGTTGGTAGCCTTACTCCTTTACATATATATATATATATATATATATATATATATATATATATATATATATATATATATATATTATAATAATAATCCAGGTAAAACATCCACAGGGTAGTAATCCAAAGAATTTTCAACCGGGTTTATAAAAAGTGCTCAATATCAAATAGAGCTTCAATATATGATTATTTTTATTTACAAAGACATGTGCAAAATATGCGACACTTGCATGTCGATGCTATAGATCAACAGCTATTATAAACTGAGATCTCACCAGGCAGAATTAGAATCCGGTCTTAACCTTAGATTATATTTTCCTGATGAGATCTAAGTTTATAATAGCTGTTGATCGATAACATCGACATGCCAGTGTCGCAGATTTGGTAGATGTCTGTGTAAATAAAAATAATCATATATATATATATATATATGTGTGTGTGTGTGTGTTTATTTTGACGATTACATAATTTAAAAATAAAAGTTTTAAATAAAGAGCATTCAGTAAGGTATTATAGTTGTTTACAACCATTTGAACATTTTTTTATCAACCCAACCAAGGCATATTTACACTGGGACATAAAAGAGCTACTGTGGTTTGGGCCAGATTTATTGAGGGCTTTCTAAGTGGGAGTTATCTAGCAGTATATGAAAAAAGCTATTATAGTAGACAGTATTACGGCATGTTGGAACCTCGACCTTGGATTTTGCTGCAAGTTTGGTTGGTCACCGGTATTTATTTTGATGAGTAGAAGTGCCGTAATTTGTCGGAGAACACTTCATAAAGCAAGCACAGGGACATCCTAGTGACGTAATGGGACAGGGGTTGGAGCTTGGTAGACAGATAATTGCCTATTAGGTTAGACTACATTTTGCACCTTGCCCAAGAGGGATATACCATAGAACACTGGGGTCACAACCGAAAGCATCTGCGGAGATTAGAATCTTTATACCAACAATATTTATGGTGGATATTTTATGCAGGTGTGATAATGAAGGGTCGGCTACACGAGCCAAAAATCAGGTAAAAAGAACATTTTGACCGAAGCAAATGTCAAATTTTATGATTGGAAAAAGCTACCTCGTAATCGTATTTTGTGGAAGCATGCATTTCAGAAAAGCATTTCGAAAGAGGCATGGATCCATTATCCATCCTCTACCTACGATTCAAATAGTAAAATAGGCTGCATGCCATGGTAGAACAACTACTCTCGAATTTCTTTCGGAATTCTTGTATTAATCATTGACACTAGTATTGAACAATGCCTAAATAGGATTACGCAACATTTGTCTAACTGCATACTCCCCATAGCGCACCCTTTCAGAATCCGTGCATTCTTGTTTCGAAACTGATCAAGGTCAGTCATTTATTCCTCAAAGGATTCAATAGGAAGTCAGACGAATTTTCAGAACGAGAAGAAGAGGAGATTTGTCGGTAAGAACTTTTTCATGAAAAGGAGAAAGTGATAACGAAAAGAGAGATGAGAAATGAATAAAAATAAAAAATAATTTTCTTTGAAACTGAACATCTCAGAATAGAGCGGTAAACGGCAGAAAAGGCGTGAACACTTCAGCAAGACGTACTCACAATGAGATAGTGTAAGATGTTCCCAAAAGATGTTAACGTCAGACATGTCGGACACAATGGTGAGAAGTAAGAGCTCGAAGAAAAGGTGTTCGCATCTTAACAACGTAGATTCGAATCGATTCTCCGTGGACAAAGGGAAGAAAAAAGTCGCAATATTGGATATTTGTTACTGTCTGTATTGTTCAAAGAAATTTTCCAATCTATAAAATATCTGTTACTAAAATTAACTTTCGTGCAGTTTCTTTTAATTTAATAAAAATAAGGTTTATCCATTGGTGTTGTATAAGTTTTAGATGTCTAAATAGTGTAGAAACAGCGATATTTTCTAAGGGATTGATATATGCGTATAAACCACAAAGGTTTACAACTCAGGAAGGGTAACAGGGTAACCCTTCCGATTCTAGTGGAAGTCCTAGAATTGTTTAACTCTAAAATGAATCCTACCTAATATTTGAAACTTATATATATATATATATATATATATATATATATATATATATATATATATATATATATATATATATTAGTATTTCATATATCCACATAACATTTTTTAAGGAGATATCATTTTTTATGTATCAATTTTCAGTATTTACTTCAACAGTGCTCGATACGTAAGTAGAGCTAGGTAGTAAGCATTGAAAATATATTTATGTCAATTAAATATATATTTTTGCCCGAAGATTCCCCCGGAGATGAAACGCGGGAGCCTTTGTGTAGCTTAATTGCTATAAATATATTTTCGTAGCTTACTATATATATATATATATATATATATATATATATATATATATATATATATATACATATAATATTGAATTAAATCAAAGATAATTAAATTATCGTTCAATAATAATCTATCGTGATAATATAAAGCTCAATATATTTAATAGAGCAATCAATTTAAAAGATGAAAGATAAGAATACAAAATAGTGAAGATATAATATTTATTAGAACATCAAAAGTACAGAGGAAGGAGCTTCATATCCTTAATCCATCGATTTTCAGAGATAAACTCTTTTCATTAGAGGATAGAAAAAAGCCGACAATGTAATTGTAAATATTATCGGCAACATTTGACTTTAACAGTTTACATTAAATAAAATAAGATAAAGACCCAAAGGTAAAGAGTCTTATGTTGAGATGAGAACATTAAGTCAGGGTGGACGCCGTCTAAAAACACGTCAAAAATAAAAACAGCAGTTATATTGGAAATGAATGTCTAGAAAAGGAATAATACTCAAATTGTTTAGGAATCCAAATGTTATTGTTGAGAGGCTGATATTTAGATGGCAATTGGTAACGTCCAGTTCACCCTGTCTGTGCAGTAGTTTGGTACTGGAATTATCCGTTTTACAGGGTTCAGAATGAAGTTTGTCAGTTAGAGTTCTGGTATATATCAAACTGTGCATTACAAAGACCTCTAGCTCCCTGGTTGATCAGGGTATCGATAAGTGATAGACATGGATTTAGATTCGATATATTTCAAGCCGGAGCGGATTGGATGTGTAGCTTGTAGGCGGTGGCGAAAATATTATTTGCCTGCTGGGATGGATTAAAATATTAGCTGTTGGTAGTAGGGGGGGGGTAGGCAACGGATGCGACAGGGGCGTAGGGAATAAAAGATGAGTGGAATGGTATGTATACATACCAACATGTATATATATATATATAATATATATATATAGATCCACTCACACACACATATATATATATATATATATATATATATATATATATATATATATATAGATCCACTCACACACAGACTCATATATGTATACACATGCGTATATAAAATATACGTGTATATACTACTGTGTAAATATATCCTTTTACATTTTCGTTTTTAATTAACTAGTAGAATGAGTGTTAGGGTATGTATGATGGGAGCTGAAATATATATACATATATATATATATATACATACATATATATATATACATATATATATATATATATATATATATAGAGAGAGAGAGAGAGAGAGAGAGAGAGGGAGAAATTGAAAAAAGAAAACATAAAAATAATATTTATGTATTCGTCAAGGTTTTGTCTTTATTTCAAGACTTTCTCAAGATGATTCTATGTAGAAAATAACACACAAATACAAAATGGTAGAAACAAAAGTGATAGTAGAAATAGATCTTACAAAGGCGCTCATGAACAGAAAAATATGAAACATAAATAGATGGTGGCAGTAGAAAATTAAGTAAACAGCAGAATGTTGGGTGTGAAATGGTGGCTGTTGGAGTTATAAGATCATTAAGTAAGAGGAGTGACCTAGTGCTATGTAAGCCGAGAGGGTCGCCTGTGTCAAGATCAGTTATGACCCATCAAGATAGTGGGAGACACAGCACTAACTGTGGAAGGTGTGGGTACACATATTGGTAGCGGTCGGAGTTATTTCAGCCTTGAAAGAAGTTATGTTTATTGAACCTTTTTAAAAATTAGAACTGATGCAGGATAGCAGAAGGATAATCA
This sequence comes from Sepiola atlantica, assembly GCA_963556195.1. NCBI lineage: Eukaryota > Metazoa > Mollusca > Cephalopoda > Sepiida > Sepiolidae > Sepiola > Sepiola atlantica. The sequence goes on from OY744519.1 coordinate 188,022,337, forward strand.
ATCAGTGCCGAATAATAAAACAGCGTAAAGGGGAAGGTGAGGCGGAGGGCGAATCAATATAAATACATGCCTAATATTTTTGGAGTTTTTCTTTTTTCAATTTCGATTACGTCGGAACACTATTTCTAATCTTTATCATATATATATATGTATATATATACATATATATATATGTATATATATGTATATATGTATATATATATATATATGTATATATATGTATATATATATATGAATATATATATGTATATATGTATATATGTATATATATGTATATATATGTATATTTATGTATATATTTATATGTATATATGTATATATATATGTATATATATGTATATATATGTGTATATATATGTATACATATATGTATGCATATATATATGTATATATATGTACATATATATGTATACTTATATATTTATATATATATGTATATATGTATATACATGTATATCTATCTATCTATATATATATATAAATATCTGTATCTACATACATATATATATATATATATATTAAAAAAACATTAATAAAATGTATAGGAATTAATAGGATTCCCTATGGAATCAAATTTCAATTAAAAAATTCAAGCTCAACATTTTGCAATAAATAGAGCTTATGCATACATATTTATTTCAAAATTTGTTATCATATTATTTGATAATAATTTATACCGAAACCGATTCCTTCATTGTAGAACTCTTGAGTTTTTGTTATATGGCTTTGGAATCGAATCTATCTGTAATCGATTTTTGCATTGTTGATCTGCTATATACAGTTGGTATCTTTCCACAATGCTTGTTTATTGACGTTTTGGGTGTTCACACCAATTACTAAATCTTTATATAGAATGATACATTAATGAACCTTGGAACTCTTCTAGTTTATCTGTTTGCCGATTGTATGTTTACATTTTTAGCTTCTGAAAGAAAGGAATTTGTTTTTAATAGTAAACTATCTGCAATTCTGTTTAAATTACAGATTTGTACAACCATTTCAAATCAGAAGACTTGGTTTTGGTATAAATTATTGTAAAATAGTATGATAATACATTTTGAAAAATGTATATATATATGTATTTATATTTTTTGTTTAATTTTATTTCAGTCGAAATTCTCTAAAATAAAAGGACCCCTTTCTGAGGCTAACACCTTATCTCTATATGAATATTCCATTAAACTTCTCCTTTACCTGTCAAACGTTGAGTTAGTAAAGAAATATAAACATTAATTTCCTCTCTCCAATTGACCAGTTAACAATGTTATCTTCATAGTGGTCTCTTGGTCTTACCGGATTGCAGAAAAAGAGTACATCTAGTCTGGTGAAGTATCCAGCTAAGTACTGTAACTTGAGGTGAAATTTCTTGTAGAAGGTGGACCATTCTTCGTATGAGCCAATGTATAGTTATGTTAAGAGGATCTAATTTGGGCTTTGAATACTATGTTATTTTCAATATTTTGTCATGGTTTACTTGTAGGGGAAGTAACCTCATGTCAGGTTGTCCTGACAAACCCTTGTACAGAGAAACCGAAGACACTTGAGGATGGTGTATAATAGAGAATCTAACTATTCAGTTTGGTAACTCAAACTCTCCAATAGGAAATTCAAACGCTCCCGTAGGTAATTCAAACTCTCCCGTAGGTAATTCAAACTATCCTATATACTTACATAAATGTGTGTGCGCGTGTATATGTGTATCTAGGCACAATTTTTTTAATTAATAACAAGTAATTTTTTAAATTGGTTTATATGAGTTTAATGTGTTTCTTGTTCTATATTTTCTCAAGTATGTTGTATTTGATTTATCAAATTATCATCAGGCGGGGTGAGCCGTCTGTGTTTTCATCTGTTTTCTTTTAGTATTTAGCGGCTAGGTTAATAACGGCGTATTTTCATCAAGATTCTTTTAGTATTTAACGGCTAATATATACCAAACGTAAAAGGAGCGGCTAGCAGAATATTTTATTAAGTCACCTGCCTTTACGTATTTCATAATTTCATAACCACCTTCTCTCTCTCTCTTTCTCTCTCACACTGTCTTTAGACCTCACCATATATTCCAGCAACTAAAACTACATTATTGTTCAACGATACATAACATAACTGTAGTTTTGTTAAATAATGGATGGGCGTATGTGAAAAACGATTACTTCAGCTAGTATTGATTTAGTATCTTGGTGAACCAGTGTAAGTTTACTTGACACGAAAATCTGAAAAACAAGTCCGCTCTCCGGGCATGGACTGTGAGTTAGATTCCAGTTGGGAGATCAAGGAAAGGTCAGACAAATGTGTTATGACACATTCGGTGTCTCCCTTGAAGCAGTGACGTCACCATACTGTATGAAAGGAAAAAAACTTTTCTTTCGACAGTCAGCTTTTGGAAGCGGTGATGATCGGACGAAAATTAAGGATGTAATTCATAAAAAAATAGTAGATAAGAATGTATAGTAGATAAAAAAGTTGATAGCGCCACCCATTGTATGCTATTCTCCATCCTACCCCGTAATTAAGTAGTTAAGTTAAAAAGGACAATTTTGGCTTCTCTTTATTTAATTTTAATGTGTGACTTTTATTTCTATGACGAGAAAATCTACTCAAAATAAACATCCATTTAAAACTCTCCGTCGCCTTGTTCCTTTTTCTTTCTGTGCATAGAAAGTACTTCATTATAGACACGTCTACGACGATGATGATGACGGCGAAATGCAGCCCACTAAGCGATGATGATGATGATGATGATGATGATGATGATGATGATGATGATGATGATGATGATGATGATGACGGCGAAATGCAGCCCAAACGACGACGATGATGATGACGATGGTAAGGAAGCATGGTGAGGAAGTATACAAAAAGAGATAAGACCACTGATAATATTTTAAATAAGCGACATTGATTTAAAGAACGTGTTTTAATAAACCAACACTTAAAAGTTTTAGAGGACTGAAATGTCGCTTTCTGTAATAATCGAGACAAAAAATAAGATTAACCAGGTTCGAAGCGTGTGGGCTGTTTCGCGTGTCGGTCATCGTTTTTCTCAGTGAAAAAAGAACTTGTGTTAATAGTTGCAGATTTTTTTAAGATGCAATTAATTTGGATATGTTGAGACCAACTAATTTTTAAGGAGGCAGATTGGGGCAAAGATTCAATTAGATACTGGACAGCTGAGTCAGAGCATTTTTACTACAACGACCTACCTAGCTATCAATCATGCAAAAGTTTCGATTTCACAACCTGATCACTAACAAAGGGGGAAACATTTCTGTTTTCTGGGTCAGAATCTATCCATATACACTTATCGTTAGCTAGTTTTTGACCTTGAAGTAATTTTTATTTCTTTTTAGCTACTTACATCAAGTGGCTTCATGCCATTGTCTGGAGCGATTTCCACCAAAGAATAAAAAATTACGTTCCTTTTTTCTAACTCTACAACTTCCCTCACATATTTTTTTTTGTTTTCACTTAAGAATGTCACAAAACTCTTTATATTATTACAAATCGAATTTATTTCAACGCAATTCATCGCATTATTAGTGATGGGACAATTCCAATATTTTTCCCGATTCCGATACAATTACCGATTTAAATCGCGATTCTAAAATCGTCTAAAAAAGTAGAATTCCAACTTGGGAGAGGAGGTGATTTAGCAGAAAATCCTCATCTTCTTTTAAATCAAGATATATCATTCTTTATTTGACACATTTCTTAATGTTTTCCCTGTTTTGTATCATATCCAAGATTTTGATAAACACATTTTGAGATTTTCATTTATATCTTTTACCTCTTCAAGCGATATAAAATTAAGTTTCAGACGTAGACATTAAATAAATCAATCAGAAACTAGGCTCATTTTTTCCGATTCGATACCGTTTCTGATACACCCCAAACTTCCTATTTTTCTGATTCCCGATTTCGATTCCGATTCCGATTACTAGTCCCAACACTACACATTATAAAAATAAAGTCTATCAATAAGAGAATCGATATATCAAAATCGATTTTAAACTTTGATCTCTGGCCGGCATTAAAACAATCAACTTTCATAGTTGAAAAAATAATTCAACTTTCAACTCATAAAAAAAAGATTAATAATTACTAGAAATTCAAGGAAATAATAAAAATACAATGTGTTTCAACTTTTCTGAAGAAAATACGAAAGCAAATACAGGATGAAAAAAAACAAAAAAACTGTTCAAACTATTGACGTAGATTTTATTTTTTCGATGGCAAATTAATTCTCCTACAAAACGAAGTAAAAAAGAAAATAATAAAAAATGGCGTTCAGTTTGTAGCTCATTTTGGCAATCATGATTATTTTGCAAACATAAAACGGCGGGAGAATATATTATTCTGATTGGTATTTCAAGAGAATCAAACAACAAAAAGAAATACGCCTTATTTGCGATGAGAATAAGTCAGACACTTTACATCAATGCAACATTAGATATTGACCAAGAAAGCGAATAGTCCAAGGAGAATTCGAATCAATGAAGACGACATTAAATTTCGCCAACATATTTTCTTTCTAAGAACCCGGTTATAATTCGTGCCAAACCCATCGTTGATTCTCGCTAAAATTAAACTTACAAAATCACTAGCAATGCATTTGTTATCGTTCGAGTCATATTCCAACATGGCGCCCGATTTTTTTTGAATCTGCTTGCTAATTTCAAGCTTACAATACAGTAAAAAAAGGGTAAGAGTCCAGTCAATATAGCTGATTTTTTTGTCTGAACCTCAAACAAATTGCAAACAAACGTTTTTAACTTGGATATTGGACAAGAATAACCTCTTTTTAAGATAAAAAGAAGTTTACAAAAATTAGCCTTGCAGAAAGGGGTCAACGGGCGCCATCTTTAAAGATTTTCCCCGATTCTAGCCTCCCCGCTTTCAACTCAATTTCTGTAAATTCATCTTCAAAAATACCAAATGTATCAATGTGAAATTGGATAAAACCAACAGTGTAGTCTTAGTGGATCTCACAAAATACATCTTTGGGAAACTGTATGTAATATATATGGCTTAGATAAAACAGTGATGCATGTTCATACAAAAGAAACGAAAAAAAATATGGACCAGCAAAAAAAAAATGCCGAATTTAGTGTACACTCAAATAATACATATGTTGGATAATAGCCCCGTGAGGCCTGACGCATGTTGAAGTGGACGTATGTGTGGGCGATCGTTTGGTTTGGCTTGCGCGATTTAGTGCGGGTGAACCCGTACAACCGAGTGCAAAATAAACTGGTTCTCACAGTTGGAGCTCACAAAAGTTGACAGGGCCACCACGTTGACGAGGTCAAGGGTCAAGGTTCACATGCGCATAAGGGTTCTATGACGTCATGGGCTTTTGTGTGGGAAGCGGGGTTTGACCAGTCTGGTTTTGGGAACCAAGCCAACAGACTATTTCTCTATGTAGTCCGAAATGAAAAATGGGAATATATTTCCCTAAGAGAATACAGGCATGAGAGCCCTTCTTCTCCCCGCTTCGAATGGCTAAGGACTTAAGCTAGGAATTAACTACGATAGAGTAGTAATTTGGTCTCTCCCTTAACGTTGGTGAAACATCTCCAAGATCGACGGAAGACTGATGTCTGAAATAAACAAATAAAAATTTTAAAAGATTGTTGCCTCGTGAATCGCGGTATGAAGTATTTTGTTGCAGACACAGCGGGCGGCGATGTTCACGGCAGTACAGAAACGAAGAGGGAACTCAACCACTAGACAACATCGAGACGACACCCCTCCACACGACGAAGAAGAGAAGGTACGATAATTTAAAGGTATGCAACACTTATATTTATTCTACACATGAACAATAATAATCGGTATAAAGTAACCAACAATAATATATATATATATATATATATATATATATATATATATATATATATATATATATATATAAGAAAGGAAGAATGAGGGTAATCCGACGTAATGGGAAATGAAAAAGGAAAAACCAAAAGATGTTTTTTTTATGTATTCATACACGTTTCGTCTTTATTTGTAAGACTTCCTCAGGATGATCATTTTAAGAAAAATGTCATGCAAGTACATAAAAAAATATTGGGTTGACATGATGGGTTAATGAGAAGAAGTAGTAGCCACTAATAGGAGCGCAGGAACAAGGTCTGGGCTGAGAGATGTCGGTGGCAGAGAGTGAAATGAATGTGGATAGCTGTGAGTGAAAAAGGGGAGGGGTGGGAGTATTAGTGAATTTGTCTTAGGGTGAGAGAGAGGGGGGTGCTGAGGTTTTTGTTGTGGTGAGGTGTACCATGGATTTTGAGATGGCTGAGAAAAGATGAGGGGAGGGAGAAGCTCTGTGTCTTTGCGGATCAAACATGTCCTATGAACAGGAGTATATAGCGTTGTTTATATTATGAAAATATTATTATGTGTAAATATATCGGACGTATTTGCAAAATTACGTTCGAACTGATTATTTTACACTAACAAATTATAAATAAAGATAGAATTATGTATATAAACAGGTTCACAAAAATTACGTTTGAACCAGTTATTTTTATCTGGAAAAATGTAAATCGATCTTTTAAATGCCAGCTTATAAAAAGAAAAAAAGAAAAATTGAAAATAAAAACAAGAAAAATAAATATAAAGATTATCTTTCTAAGTTCTAACTTACGTTCACACACACGCACGCACGCATATACTTCCACGCAAACACGCGCACACATTACCGAGCGATTACAATTTTTAAAAGCCATTTGCAATTTGGTTTATTTTAGAACAAACAAGAGTTACTAGTGTATCTCTAGGTTTGATCTTACTAAAGAAAATATCGGGCCGTATATAATATGTACTCAATTAAATCGATTGGAATTTTTTTAAATCGTAAACAACAGAGACCGGTGAATTTGTGTGTTTAAAAATGTATTTTTCTGTATAATTAAAAGTAAACGGCCAGCAACTGAAATTAATATATTGTAGAGAACGAAGCGATTAATATTCTGCTAGCCATTTGCGATTTTACGTATTTGTAATAACCGGAAGTTACCGATGTATGCCCAAATGTATGATAAGGAAGGGAATCCTGGATTTTGATATAATATCTAAAATATTCAATCGATTGGAATGTTAATATTACATAGTAAACCACAGAAGCTAATACATCACGTAATTGACTGGGCATTCAGAATCAAACATCGATTTGTCAGACTGAATATTAACATTTACTATTATGAAAATATTTTAGTAAATGAGTTACGACGTGTTTTAACGCATTTTGCCTCATAATATAAGAATTCAGTGCGAAAGTTAAATACACAACTGCTGGGGAAATAATCTTTATTAAAGAAAAATTGAAATATACTACAAATTAAAAAAAATAACAGAAAAGGGGAAAATGTCCAACGTCAATAGAATTTCAGGAATGTAATAACAAATAATAGTTAACAAATATGTTTTTATAATATAACATCTTTAATTTTTTAAATGTTTGATTGGTTAATAACACATACTAATTAATTAAATGTTCTTTTTCGAAAAGACTAATGAATTCTTATTAGCTTTGTTTCTTTATTACCTATTATTCGTTAATTGCATCATACTTTAATTACATAAGATTACGTTGATTGTGAGCATTTGAAGAAGAGTTCGAATAGTTTATTAATCGTTAATGTCAGCTTGACACAAAATAATTAAAACCCATCTGAGTATAAATTTCGAGTCATGTAAGATCTACTTAGACTCGCTTTGATTCATGGCAGTATTGTGAAAACAATTTTAGTTCGTATTCAAATGTATACAGACGTATATGATAGAAATACACTTCTGACGTACGGATTTACTGTGAACCTGCAGTGGGGTCTTTAAGATAAGTTCTTTTCAAACATTTATTATTGTTATATATATACGATTATATTATGATGTACACTAAAAAATAATTAATACATAAACGAAACAGAAAAAAGACAATATAGTTGTATAATATCCATAAGCCGTTAATTCAGATTATTTTGTGAAGTGATTTTCATGTGAAATAATTTTGAAAAGTAAGCGTTCTTAGGTCTTGCGTTAAGAATCAAATTCTGGCTAGTTTGAGCTCGAATTCGGGTATATACGGACGTGTGGAATAGCAATATTCTTCTGACGATCGAATTTACTGCGAAACTCTCGTCGCATATTGTGATGAGTTCCTTTTTAAATATTCACTATTTTATATATATATATATATATATGCGAGTATATTATAAAGTATTAACGAATTGCTTGTTTTTTTTATTGTTCCTTTGTTTATTTCTTTATCCATTCTGTCTTTCATACATTCTGTCTCCACAACATTTTATACTATAGAGTATCGTGAATTTTTATCCACATATCTAACTTTATATAAATATATAAGGAGCGGGATCAGATAACCTTTTAAATATTTATTATTTTATATATATATGCGAGTATATTATAAGGTATCAACGAATCGTTTTTTTTTTATTGTTCCTTTGTTTAATTCTTTATCTATTCTGTCTTTCATACATTCTGTCTCCACGACAGTTTATACTATAGAGTATCGTGAATTTTTATCCACATATCTTACTTTATATAAATATGTATACTAGAGGAGCGGGATCAGATAACCTTTTAAATATTTACTATTATATATATATATATATATATATATATATATATATATATATATATATGCGAGTATATTATAAGGTATCAACGAATCGTTTTTTAATTGTTCCTTTGTTTAATTCTTCATCCCTTCTGTCTTTCATACATTTTGTCTCCACGACATTTCATATTATAGAGTATCGTGTATTTGTATCCACATATCTAACTTTATACAAATAGATACATCAGATAACCTTTCTTTTCTATACTGAACACGAGATTCATTTTAGTACGACCCTTCGGCTACGAATAACACATTTACGAGATAAAAACGTGATGTTTGAGTGTAAAATAATGATGTCTCCTTAAAGGCATGGCTTACATTATGTTTGACCATTTTAAATTCTATGTTTAGTCATTACTCATCTAAAATATAAATCAATTCGTCTGCCACGTGCGACTTCCTCGGCAGCCTTGGTCTATTAATGACGCGTAACACTGGACATTGTCTTGGCTTTACGAGCGCCTCTCTATCGCCATTATTTGTGGAAGCCCCTTGAGTCTGCTCTCGGTCTGCCAAACCAGCCGAACATTCGAAGAAAACCATTGACTGTGATACGATTATATATAAGGACTCGGGATGTCTTAATATTGAACTAAACAATGTCCAAGTGATGAATAAAGGATTTATTAATTATTTATTGAATTATTAATCTTATAGTTTACTTTTTAATCGAATTGATCAGTGTAATTTATTCGTCTGCACGTAGACAGAATCAAGAAATACGTTTCCTTTTAACTATAACAAATCACAAATAATATAACTGATAATGTTATTATTTAGCTTTCAGAGCCTTTTTAAGAATTTGAATAACACTTGATTTGTTGTGCTTCCCAGTTAACAGCTACTTTACCGAATCAGGCCTGACATTATACTCAGGAGTTACACTTCGCAATTACTGTCCCTATTCATCGACTGCTTTTCTGAACTGACGCGATCCCTCCGTCAGGATGTGGTTATATAGCACCTGTGTCATCTGCCCATAATTGCTATCAAGCAATACATTCTGTCAAGCCAAATCCTCTCCTTTCTTACTTACGTCAGCTGTGAGATGTTCCTTACTATGGTTTGCGTCCTGGGGGAATCTGGTATACGTCTTATGGGCCATCGATACGCGCTGTTTAGAAAACAACTACTAACAAAAAACATGGCAAGCGTCTTTTCTGCTTTTCCATGGCTCCGTCACCCAAGTCAAATATCTTTTCGCTTTGTCGCCTATCTTTCTGGGTGGAAACAGGTCTTTCCCCAAAGTCATAGTAAGTATTTGAATTTTCAATCTACTTACATGTATTCCATCTTCGTATAAAATAAAATTGTCACGCTCGGCGAACAGAAGGAGTAGCAGTCGGTTCCTCTGCGTACGGGAGATGGAAGTCGGAAAAAGGATGAAACAAGATGCAAAAATGATGCCAACATAAAGACGAGGCAGAAGGGTGTAGTTTACACATGTTTATATACGAGAGTTGAAAAAAATATAATTTTGTCATAATTAATTAAAATAATACAAAATTGTATAAATAAAAAAGACAAATCATTACATTTTATTTAATTTAATTACAAGTGTAGTTTCCACCCAGCATGTTTCTTATCATAATTTACTAGTCCAACACCTATCTTTACCAATGATCGCTCACTCGTAAAGATATGTTCTGTTTCTTGGAGTCGGAGTGACAACAAATTACGCCAGATATTCTAGTACGCTCCACCTCTTTCGATAACAACTACAAATAACTTTACCTTTTCGCAACATCCGTTTACCATTATATTACAATTAATAATATTTTTCTCTTGAGTTTATGTGACAATAAGGCAGCTAAAATTTCAGTGGTTTTCGTCGCTTTTCAGTTGATGTCTGTTTTGTTTTTTCTCTTGTCGGTCTTTCTACCCGCACAGAACTTCACAATCATTTTATATTGTACCGACCAAAGTTGCTACCATCGCGTTTTTTAAAATTTTCTGTGGTTCGAGGAAGATGTGTCAGATTCTGTTGATGTGTTTAATAAATCCGTACTAACGTTTTCAGTTACCTTCGTTTTGTTATGGTATAATTGTGTTAGTTGAGTATTTTATTTCAGTTTAAAATGTGGCTATTTTGCACACAATTCTCCTTAAAATTCCATCTGTTTTCATAATTGCGGTCATTTCTATGTTGTCGAATCCGATTTCACCTTTGTTCTCCTACACCTATTAATGTTACGGTAGTTTTCTTCATGTTAAATCTTCCCTTTTTTAATATATCCAGCTTCACCTAGTGAATTGCTGGAACGGCGATATATATTATCTGACAGTTTTTTTTTCTTTATTACTTTTTTTTAGACCGGTGGTCTTGCTTAGGTATTTCCATGTCCAAAAGGATTTTATGAATTTTGTTTTCAAATACTGACCCCGGTTTGTGTGAGCATCATTTGTCAGTGCGGTCAGCCGTTTGCAAAGTTCCCATTCATCTTGCTTTTTATATTATTATTTTTGTATTAGCTTTTCTTCCTCATTAGGAATTTCCTGGTGAATTGTTACCGGTGAGAGGTCACTGGAAAAATACAGAACCGTCGGATTTAAGACCCGGCCAGGGCAGATGTTCGCGCGCCTGCTCCAACTTTGATCACCACGGGAATTGTTTTTAAAGCTTTACTTAAAAACTGTTCATAGCCTATTGCAGTCAGTTGATAAACTGCATATATGAATAAAACTGATTTTTAAAATGTAAAAGAAGAATATATCCTTCTAATAAACCTACTGGAAACGACATAAGCCCCAAAATCTGTTTTACAGTTTAAATACTTTTAAATAGATTCTCAAGAGATATTTGCTCCTTGACAAAGTAGAAATCAAAAGGCACATAGTCATACAACTTTATTGGTAAAAATAATAACCATAACAACCAACGTATAATAAATATGTATAAATCTTTTTATGTATTACAGTCGCATATAATTCCGACGTCATTGCTTCGTCGAAATTCTTCAAAACGTGATAATCAGAGATGTGGCTCATACGGTATATAAGCCCAAAGTTCGGTTCTTCTGTATTATTGGGGACATATGGCATTTCATCTTTATTCAGTTGAAAGGGGAGATAATTCAACTTGTTTTCTCAATTCGGATTTCGTCAGAAATAAGTTAGCACCATTATTTTTAATTTAAATCAAATAATTGTTTCTCTTTAGATTATTAAATCGGTTTTAAGAGGATTCTTGTTCCTTTTTCTGTAACCATAACCATAAGAAAAACAGAGAATTAGAAAGATAATAAATTAGAAAAAGATACGTAAAAGGAATTATCTAATCAACCAATCACAACGCTCGGTGCTATTCGGCACAGATTTTACAATACGAAATCAAATAAAACTTAAGAGGATACGTTAAAATTAAATATATTTATTAAAAGAAATTAAACATCACATAAAATAGAAAAATAAAAAAATACGTAATTAAAATGAAAAATACATAATTGAATAAAGTAATGTTTAAATGAACAACATCCGAGTAAAACAATTGGAATTATCTCCACTTTCAACTGACTGTTCTAAATTAAAGATGAAAAGGTCATATGTCCCCACTAATACAGAAGAACCCGAATTTCATAACCCAATTTGTTAGACCTCTGCAAAACGATGTGTTAAGCTATTTCTGTTTACGCTGCAGAATGGATACAGATACAATATATTGCAAAGATTCGAGAAGCTGTATGTGACTAAATCCACATTTATATTATCAACCTGTCACCAACTTCGACTTTTTATGATTCTTGCTATTTGGGTATTTCATCAAACTACTATGCTCATCGTCGCGTATTGTTATAACGCATTCCCTTTTCGTCATCGTGACTATGTAATATGGACATGTGTTGTTATGATTTTGCAAATAAGCGTCAATCTATCACGTTGAGATATTTGCTGAGGTAGGAATAATTACAGTCCATATGAATAATTATCTAATTGTGGACATTGTGATATCGTCAATCTTTCGTGGGTAAATAAATTCACTCTATTCTTTGCGACGAATCGGCCAGTAGACGTATTAGCCTAAACCAATCAAAATCCCCAAAAGGTTGACTATATATTAATCGCCTCATTGAGCTTATGATCGATACCGCGGGGGCTTAGTATTTATAAGTAATTGATGACGGCTTATAGTCAAACACGCGTGTCCATGGATTGCTTTTATGTATGGAATATATATATATATATATATATATATATATATATATATATATATATATATATATATATATATAAATACATCTTGTTAAGGCCTACTTAATGCAATCTTTTGCATGACTCTTTACCGCTTAAGTAGTAGAAAAATACAAACGCTGTTACTATCGCTAGTAAAAGAAATGACAACTACATTACTTAATATTTAGGCGATTAAAATCGTACATATTTCCAGGCAAGGCGTCGTAGCCCAGATGGTAAAACTCCAGACTACAGTCAGGAAAATCGTGGGTTTGATCTTTGTCTAAAATACCATGCTGATGAAGGCTGATAGCCAGAAACAAGTGTCCATGGCTTACATTTATGTACGAAACAATTAAAAAATATATACATATAAATAAGCATACGTCATGTTATGGTCGACTTAGCAATATTCTATATTTTACTGCTAAGAGAGTGGAAAACTACAAACGCTGTTTGTATCGCCAGAAAAAAATATACATTACATCAAATACATAGTATTGATGCAGAAGACTAGATTTGTCATTTCAAATATATAATATATTGAACTTATATAGAAGTGAAGGTTAATAAAAACGCACATACAAAAAAAACATCAAAAGTCCGACTCCCGAATTGTATTAACAATTCTCCAAAGGACGACGACTAAAAAAATCCGACTCTAGAATTTTAATTAGTATCTCTCTAAAACACGACTCTCGTCAATCAAGGAACCTGACACAATACGCCAATTCAATTTCACTGACGTGGTCCAATCTCGTCACGTTAATTTTAACGACGAGACAGGAGGAAAGTTTCTACTCTTTTTATTTCAACGAGAATTCATTCATGCAAAACAATGCTCATTTGCATGAGTGAGCTCTTGTCCTCGCACAGAAATAACAAGATTGTATATGTTAATCGATACGCTCTGGTTTCAATCCCCGATGAACTACACACGGTACAACCCTCTCTTCTTTAATTCGTGAACCCGCATTATAGTATGAGGCTTACGAATCATCTCTCTTTCTTTCCAATGGGGTTAGCTGACTTTAACGATAAATAAGACTTTAGATATATCCCACATTTCATAGTTCCTCTATACGATCATCTATCAACTTTTCGTGCAATGTTCTTAAATGAACATAAGTTCACCTACAAATAATATTAATATCCGTTGTAAATGGTGAA
>OY744519.1:188041320-188066320 GCA_963556195.1 Sepiola atlantica
AAACGTTGTGATGATAACACTCAAGATGAGAAATGTAGTCCGAATAACCAATATAATACAAATTATCACTCCTCATCTAAAAAGTTAAGAAATAAGATGAACCCTATTATTACATTAGAAGATCACAAAATCAACATATTTATACATTAGTTTATCTTACTAAAACTAATATAGAGAAATATCAGTTAAACAACTATTTGGAAACATATTTCAAGGCAAACTTGTTACATCTCCTGTGAGGCGAACGAAGTAACCATGACACCCACGAATGACCCCTGTTCCATTTCTTTAATGCAATGACCTTTCTTTAGAGAAGGGTTCACTGGTCATCATCGAGTGGAATCCATTTCCTACCAATAACATCTTGACCGTCTTTCAAGAAAATATCGGCCCTTTGTTGCACCTTCACAATTTATCACTGTTAACGTTCGCCATTATTTACGTTCGCTGCTGCCGCCGCATATCCGTCGAATGTGAGCGATTGTTTGGCTTTTGTCCACACTTTGCATAAAAGAAAGGCGATGGTGACGGGTGATGAAGAAGGGATGAAGGAAGCCATTTTGGAAGCATAAATCAAACAAAAAAGATCCGTTTTAGCGAAAAGGAAAAAAAGTGAGATATTAAAAAAGAAAGTAAGAAAATTATTATTTCCGATCTTTTTTACATTTTTTCTTTCCTTTGCTTTTGCATGTCGTTTTTAATCTCCTTCTTTTAGTCGTAGTATCCTTGGTTCCATCAATTTCTTCACCTATTTCTTTTGCTTTTTTAAATTTCTTCTTCTTCTTCTTCTTCTTCTTCTTCCTATTCTTCTTCTTCTGCTTATTCTTAATCTTCTATTTCCTCTTTTACTTCCTCTTCACCTTTTTCATCTTCTTCATCTTCTTCTTCTTCTTCTTCTTCTTCTTCTTCTTCATCGCCCTCTGTTATTCACAGTATTCTTTTTTCAATCAATTTCTTAACATTTTTCTTTTTTTTCCACTTTTTCTTCTTCATATTCTTAATCTTCTTAATCTTCGTCTTCTTTTTTTTCTTCTTCTTCTTCTTCTGCTTCTTTTTTCATCTTTTTTCTTCTTTTTCTTCTTCATCGCCCTCTACTATTCATACGATTCTGTTTTTCCATCAATTTCTTAACCTTTTTCTTTTTTATCATTTTTATTTCTTCTTCTCCTTCTTTCCTTTCTTCTTCATCTTCTTAATTTTCTTCTCCTTCTTCTTCATCTTTTTAATCTTCTTCTTCTTTTTCTTTTTTTTCTTTTTCTTCTTCTTCTTCTTCGTCTTCTTCTTCTTTATCTTTACTGTGCTCTGTTATTCATAGTATTTTTTCCATCAATTTTTACACTTTTTTTTAATCTTTAGAAGAAAGAGAGTAAAAAATAAAATTTCTTCTACTTCTTCCTTGTCTTCCTCATCTTCTTAATCTACTTCTGCTTCATTCCACATCTTCTCATCCTTCTTTTTCTCCTTCTTCATTTTCTTCTTTGTCTTCTTTTTCATCACCATCTGTTATTCATAGTATTCTCGTTTCCATCAATTTCTTCACTTTTCGATCTTTCCTTTTATTTCCTTCAGTTCATGTTCCATGAAATCTGTCTGTTTCCCAACCATATTTTAAAATTGGGAATAAAGCGCGGCATTTCCATAACATCTAATACAAACGGAACTTCTTTTCAGATAAAATCAAACTGAATCTTTAAGAGAAGAATTCAACTTCAGAACGAGCATAGAAATTTTTCTTTAGCATATTCAAGGTTTACGTTTAACCGTCGAAAGGTTCCACTCGCAGAAAAAATCTGATATGATTTCCGAAACTTCTGAACACACATTGTTCGCACTATTATCGCTAAAGAAAAATCAGAAGATTCTACAAAAGAGAATTGGCGAGGAAGAATGAACATCTCTAACGTTTTGAAAATAAATTCTTTATATTGGTGGTTGAACGTCAGTGTGTAAAAGCCATGGCTATCCTATCTATTTAACTAGCGATTGTGGTCGATGACTAGAGAAGCGGAACGCGAGATTAGGGTTCTGTGTTCAGCATATCTTAAGCTTAAAACATCAATCTTACTTCCATGTAACTGGAACGTTATTAAAGCATTTCTTTTCCTCAGCTGTCGGTATAATAGTAGAGGAAACTATACTTCCAAGTCTTGGTAGGGCAATCAATCCGCGAGAAATAAGGCTCAGATATTAAACCTGTGACCAGTCAGGTACCTTACGAGTTATCAGTTACCTAGTTGTGAGAGATGGTCGAATATCTACTTGATACATAAAGAAAGTTAATGCGACTCATACCTTGTGGACTGGTTTACAAAACTATATAACAACCGACGGACAAAACAAATACATTGAAGACATTGCTAAAGCTGGAGCAAAGTAGGTGGGCTTCCTCTACTGTGCTCGTAAACGCTTAACACCTGACATTATAATGTATCTCTACAAAACCACCATCCGCTCATGCATGGAGTATTGTTGCCACATCTGGGATGGTGCATCACCCACTAGTCTCTCCCTTTTAGACAAGGTCCAAAAAACAGTCGCCAACTTAATAGGTCCCTCGCTATCCACCAAGCTCCAGCCTCTGTCCCATCGCCGCGATTTTGCATCCTTGTGCTTGTTTTACAAATACTTTAATAGATTGTGCTCCGATAAGTTGGTTGCTCTGGTGCCCCCTCGACGTAAATACACTAGACCAACTCAACAATCAGCTAAATCCCATCCATTCACAGTGGAGGTCCCCAGATGTCGGAGAGCCTTCTACTCCAATAGCTTTTTTTCCTCTTGCTGCCGCCATCTGCAACTCCTTTTCCGCCCCCTGTTTCCTTGGGATGACACCCCAAACCTACACTCTAATTCTCAGTAAACCCTTACGTCTAAAGTGGCGTACTGCCTTGTTTAGGGTGAAATATCTTATATATATATATATATATATATATATATATATATATATATATATATATATATATATGTTTTATTTGGCACCGTCTCTAAGGAGACAAATGCATTTCTGTAAATGACGCGGACCGATACTATGCTAGCTTGCACCTTATCCTACCTGAATGAGGCGCTTGAAAATACCAACAACCACTAATAAAAGAATCAGCAATGGAGTAAATGTATGTTACTCAGTTTTACGCCATATCAACATTTTTATAGGCATTCACGACGGAAGCACAATAATTTGGCGAACTATTCATTTTATACGATAAATTGAATATATGTTGCTTTTGTAACTATGGAAAAATATGATATCAATACTTTTTTTTCCAAAAGTATAAGATTCACTATGATGTGAAATTCGGCAGAGCAGATTACATAGTCTACGGCGATATCAATCAGGCTAATCACGCATCTCTATCCAGTGGCCTGCAAAGGGGATGATGGGGCGGTGACCCTGGGTATCGGGGACATCCAATCATATTCAAATTGTCTCCATTTCTCATAATATTAATCAAGACGTTTGCCCCTAGGGATCATCGGTGCATCAGCAGACCACTTCACGCTACTGTCGCTATCTAATTAAGAATCGTCAATTAACGATTCATCGCATCTGATCACATGACACTTAATCTGGTTATCATTCATCGACTCAATCGTATTTTGCTATGACGCTGAATATCATCAAGTAATATATTGAATAGCTTTTCACAGACAAATGCTGATTTGAATGTGGGAATGACTTGGGGGAAGTCAACTTTTGATCTCTATATTTATGACTGAACAAGGATCGTAAGGGTGGTTTTTATGAACAGTTTATGGAATAAAGAAAAACATACTGAGCCACTTCTTTGACAGGACGCGAATTTGATGTTGTTTATACTTCCAGCAAGGCCAATATCCTTTAAAAACTTGGGCGATGTATTTACAAACTACGACGGTAGGTCAACGTGATGCTACAGAATGTCTGTGTAATTGTTATATATTTAATTTAGGGCTACATTGTATAATTTTGGTTATTCGGACTTCATTTCTCATCTTGAGTGTTATACTCACAACGTTTCAACTCTGTACCCTCCGGCCTTCTTCAGGTGTATCTCTTCAGACCCGGGAATATTTCTGTCAAACTCGGGTATTTGGACAAACATTCGAACGGAGCCCTTTCTTTAATCCACGGGAAAGCGTCAGTAATTCGCAATTTTTCGTATCGCCTGTATCGAGGAT
This sequence comes from Sepiola atlantica, assembly GCA_963556195.1. Classification (NCBI taxonomy): domain Eukaryota; kingdom Metazoa; phylum Mollusca; class Cephalopoda; order Sepiida; family Sepiolidae; genus Sepiola; species Sepiola atlantica. The sequence goes on from OY744519.1 coordinate 188,045,479, forward strand.
TGAACCTTCAACCTTAAGATTACTGAAACTTAGCACTGAATGTAACTTAGTACTATATCCACTTGCGGAAAGTTCTACGATGAATTTTGGGAGCCTTAAACCTATTCTTGTTTTTTCTATGTGTAAACTTACTACTTATAACTATATATCAGTACTTTTATTACTCCATACCACTATATATATATATATATATATATATATATATATATATATATATATATATATATATATTATAACTTTATCTATTTTTATAATTAATGGTTCCCATATTGTATTAAATTCTATACTAGGTCTGCTTAGTTAGGCATTATTGCCCAACATATGCGCTGCTTCTTTGAGTCGTCTTACTGCCCACGTTTTTCTCTATCTATAATGTTTAATTCGTCCCATAAGGGTAGATGGTTTCCTTTTCCCCTCCATATGTGGTCAGCCACACCCTATTTTTCGATATTTCCACGTATTACAGCTTTCAGGTGTTCTTCTAGCCTTTCCTTTAATGGGCGAAATGTTTCACCGTTGTATATTTTCCCACACTTTCATGGGATCGCATACACGCTGCTCTTAGTCATACTTTTTGCCGTAAGAAGTTTGACTCTCACAAGATGCTTACGGAGAGTTGAGTCGCTGCTGAATACTATCCTGATATTATATGGATTACATATTCTTTGGACTTTTTCCGACAAGCTCTTCATATATAGTATACAAATTGTGGTGAGTTTTCGAGTTGTGCCCCTTGATGTTTGGTCTAGATATCTTGAAGGTGGCGTCATGCCATCAGGATACTTGTTTCGGTTGAGAGTTTCTCTCAAGGTGTCCATCGTCTCTTGATATGTATTACTGTTACTACATATTGTCTTTGCTCGATGTTGTAGCCACCATTCACCAATAAAAGCCATTGTGAACACAAGTAAACGTCAGCTGACTTCCTCTGAGGACTCAGTGCTGAGCGAAGGTCTTAACTAAGCCACAATGATCAAGCGGATTTACTACTTCAAATAGAAGAGGTAGACTTGAATAAACCCAATGCACAAACCGATAAGCTACGGTGGAAGGTGAGACAAGCACTCAAGAATCCAAAGCCTCCAAAATCTAACATCTCAAAGGAAAAAGTATTGGCTATCAAGTCACTGCGCAGTAATGATGATATCATAATACTACCAGCAGACGAAGGCAATGCTACAGTGTTAATGGATAGAGCGGAATATTCAAACAAATTGGCAGATCTAATAAGAATCCGACTTTGAAAACAGAGAGGAAGCTGTCACAAACCTTCAGCAAGTACAAGGATCTAATACAACCTGTAAAATATAGACACCTAGTTCAGTATTACAACAAGTTACCACACCTACGCGGCCTTCCTAAGATTCACAAAGATGGTATTCCATTAAGGCCTATTGGCAGCGCACGAGGTTATAGTGAGTTTAGATGTAGTGAGTCTTTACACAAAAGTATCCACTGATGAATCTCTGACGGTGGTACGTGATAAGTTGACTTCAGAACGCACTTGTATTCCAAGTATCGGCAATAAGAAGGTCTAGCTATGGGATCACAAGTACTGGCAAATGTATACACGGAATACTTCGAGGAAATGGTGTTAGAATCAACACCACTAAAGCCTACAATGTGGCTACGATATGTTGATGACACATTAGTACGTTGGTTCACAAGAAATATGTCCAAACATTACTGGACCATGTGAACTCTATTCGTCCATCTATACGGTTCACTATGGAAATGGAATACAATAACAGATTATCCTTCCTAGATGTGCTGATATCTCGCACTGATCAGGAGTTTAGGCCATCTGTATATCGAAAGCCAACTTTCACTGCACAGTATCTCATATATAAGAAAAAATGAAACTATCTACATTCATGGGGCGAAGTAAACATTATAGATAGAGAAGAATGGTGGAGAGTAAGAAGTCTCACAGAAGCAGCGCATATGTAAGGCGACAATGCCTTACTCAGCAGACCTAATATAGGCTTTACTACAATATGGAAACCATTAATTATAAATAATAGATAAGTTTATAATATATATATATATATATATATATATATATATATATATATATATATATATATATATATATATATAAACAGTCAAATAATGAGGATTTTTTATGATTTATATGATAAGAGAGGAATAAAGAACCACGAGAAGGGGAACAAAGATGAATCAATTCGTAACTTTTTTCTTTCTCTATGAGGATGTTTTTTTATATAATTGAGTATTGAGAAAAAAGGAGGTAAAAAAATAAATAAAATTACCGAGACGTCTTTCAGTCGACACTTTTCAACTACTATAACCATAACTAATTATCGAGGGTACATTCTTAACGTACACCCATTAGTTCTAAGTCATGGGTGTACTCTTTTATTTGCACAGAAACGGTTGTCACTAATTGATAGCAACCACTTCGAGAATCTTTAAATGCGATTTCGAATGAGCTCTGTGCAAATTAGAGAATGCCTTTTCCGAGTACCCTCCAGTACAGACTTGGCACTGTAATAAATGTTCACCAATGGTCGACTTGTAGGCTTATGAACGCCCGGATGTTGTATGGAACGGGGGATATGCTGGGAAATTCTTACCTCTAAGCGGTGGATGGTACGCCTCACGTAGTCAGCCTCGCACTGACCATTAAAGCGATAAACAAGCATGTTATATTGAATAGTGGGGATACTAGCCCTAAAAACCGTTTGAACTTTAGTTGCCAAAAAGCAACGTGACACGGCTGAATAAATTTTGTGTGATAACTCCTGGCTTTTAATACCAATCTATGGGAGCTTCGCACAAACAGGACATTTTTTGGGGCAAAAAAATCCTCCGCCTTTAAAGGCGGCGATTTTGTCCTTCATACATCTTTCGATGGTATGTAAAGGATAACCATTAGACGAAATAATTTCTGTTATATTTTGAGGTTCTGCATCTAGTTTCACACTAGAGCAAATCTACAAAGTCCGATGTACTAAAGTTTTAATCAGATTTATTTTTCTGATTTTAGGAGAGAATGAATCCCAGCTAATATACTGACCTGTTAGAGTAGGTTTTCTGTATATGCTGGTGACAAAACAAACATCCGACCTACGACAAGAACGTTTAAGAACGGTGGTTAATTATTCACCTTTCCTTCCATCCTAAGCATCAACGAAGGGTGAAGTAAATTTAAATGTTGTAAGAACACCTCAACCTCAGTACGGGATGTAAATATAGAAAAGATATCATCCACATAACGAAAATAGCACATCGGTTTAGGCAACCGATCAAATAACAGTTGCTCTTGAAATCAAACAAAAGTGTTTGTCGATACATGTTCTCATCAAAGCTGAATTCAACAAATTCAGTGGCTAAACCCATGAGTTCTAGATATATATGTTCAGCAAAAGGGGGCTTAGCGAGGGATCTACGATAGAGACTATTGGAACACATCCCGATAGTTCACCGAGAGGCACATTAGTGAACAAACTAGATATATCATAAAAACATAGGTACCCGGTATCCGAAGGACACCTAAGTTTACGCATACATTCCACAAATCCAAACGAGTCAGGAATGCAGAATCCAGAGTATATCTATGCGAATACGGTGAGTGGAAAGTGGGTTTACTTTCGGCAACACCGTTACTCTTTGTCGTTTAGTGCTCGAATTCCATGAGCGATGTTTCTGATAAAAAGAGAAGAAAGATATTGATATTTTCCGGGTCTAAATCTTTCAATCTACGCTAATCGTTGGGTAGTTTTTCACCTTAAATTAGTATTTTTTAGCTTCTTACATCAAGCTGTTTTATGCCTTGTCTAGAGCTATTTCTATACAAACAATAAATACATTGAACTAGGTCAAAGGAATATAAAATTAGACATTAGGTTGCGAAGGTGGTTTAAAAGGAAGTATTTAACGACTGCACTTTGAGCGCAGGGATAAAGAGTTAAGGCACAAACAGAAGCCCGTATTTAAAAATGAAATTGTTGGTCAGGCATGAAAATACAAACGAAACAACTTATCTAAGCAAGAAGACCGTATATATAAATAGTTAACAGTAAGTAAAACTCCGGCAGAATAGTAGATTACGCTGTTTCAGCTGATCACAAGTGAAGATAATGAACAATAAACAATACACAGATACATGGATCTTAGCAGAGAACTAAAAAGAATGTGAAACATGAAGAGAACTGCTGTAATATCAGTAATCATCAGAGAACTAGGAACTCAGTAAAGAAGAAGTAGGAAATACAGTCCAAGATAATTTTGACACCATGCAAACGCGCTGATGAAAGCCGTCGAAATATTAGGAACAACCATAGATTGCGGAGATCAACCAATATAGGAAGATGACACTGATGAGTTGAAACAGAAACACATGGTGTAAACACAGCTAGACATATAGAGATAACCTCATAACCCCCCCCCCCCGCAAAGAACTGAAACTTGGTTAGTGCCACAGAAAAAACGTTTTTCGTTTGAATGGATGAAAAGACGGGGGAACACTATCTGCATATCTATTAGAAGGTCAAAAAGAGTACTTGAATGCTGAGAAAGCTATCGATCGTTACCAGCGTTGAACGTTAAACTGCTTTTGCGACAACAACATTTATTTTCAACGGTAATCGAAAGAAACGTGACGATTACCCTGCCCTTACATTGACTGTTGACCTTGGTATTTCCAAATAAAATAATTTGTAAGTTATATCATCACATATGTTTTGACCAAAGGTAGTGAGGATTAGTCTAGCCACGTTGACTCTGGGCTTTACATAAAGAAACAAAAAACATAGTTACAAACTCGACCGAAAATCTTACCTGCATGGCGGAGGTAATTCATTGAGCTTGATATTTTTCTAGATGTAAAGTTAGGACGATATTTACTCTTTATATATATATATATATATATATATATATATATATATATATATATATATATATATATGGGAAAATGAAAAAGGAAAAACCAAAAAATGGATGTTTTTTATGTGTACATCAACGTTTAGTCTTTATTTATAAGACTTCATCAGGATGATAAAATAGAGAAAAAATGTGATGCAAGTATAGATACATGTAGGGTAGACATATTGGCAGGAAAAATAGAAGGAATAATGGCCACTGCTGGGTAGACGTCCGTATTTGTTGGAGAAATAGAAATGAATGTTGAAGAAAATGAGTGGGGAAAAAATGGAAGGATGGGGTGAGCAAGGACTACTGTGGCTGGTGGTAAGAGAAAGAGGTGGGGGATGAGCAGGGGTAAAGTGGATGGCAGAGAGGGAGTGGAGGAAGAGGGGGAGGGAGGTGTTTGACCAGATGGCTGCGGTCAAGATTGAAGGGGAAAAGTAAGTTGGAATGTTTGTGTATGGGGGGTGTATGCAGGGAAATGAGGATGGGAAGAGAGAGAGAGAGGAGGGGGCTGTGATTTTGGTGGATGGGCGAAAGTTATGGTCCTAGAGAGCGTTTTGAGAAAATGAGGGAATTTAAGAAGGGGTATGGGAGAAAATAGTTGAGAGGGGGAGAGGGAGGATTTGTTGTGATAGGGTGTGAAATATTTGAAATATTTGGAAAATGATAGCAATGAGTGAGGGATTGAGAAAGTTTATTTGGACTGCAGTATTAAAAGTGTGAGGAAAAAAAAAAAAGAAAACGGAAAAAAGTAAGGAGAAAATGAAGATTCAAGGAGAAAAAAAAAGGAAGGGAAAAGTAAATGGAAGAGTGTTATAAAGGTTGGAGATGAAAATAAAAGTTAACCATGATCAGGCAGGAGTCTTTGTTCTGTGAGGATGATCTTGCTTATTAAGGGTGATAGGTTAAAGAAACCATTTCGTTGCTTGATGGTGGTGGAGGCGGTGATGAGGGCAGTTTCCAATAATCTTCGCCGAGATTTGTTGTGAATGTATTTAGTGATTTTGGCTTGTTCAAATTTTAACGCATGACCATGTTCTAGTGCATGAGAGAAAAGTGCACTAAGAGGGTTGTTGTTTTTTATGTCCCTTTTGTGTTCATTTAATCGTTTCTTTAATTCACGTTGTGTTTCTCTCACGTAAAATTGATGGCAATCATTGCAAGGGACAGTATATAAGCCGGCATGGGATGTGGGTGTTTTTTGGAAATGTCTGGATGTGTTTAAAGTTTGTTTTATGGATTGAGATGTTGTTTGTACTGTTGGAATGCCTAGTTTGTTAAGCGTGTTGCATATGGATGTGTTATTGGAATGCGTGGGTAGGAGAAGGGGTCTGTCTATGAGAGAGGTGTTAGGAGTTTGATTTTTTTGTGTGGTGTTTCTGGAGAATATTTGGAAGGCTTTTTTCTTGGCATTTAATATAAAATGTGTGGGGTATTGCAATGTTTTTAGGGAATTAAAAATGTACTTTATTTCTTCATCTATGTGTGGGGGGTTACATATTCTAAGGGCGCGTAGGAAGAAGCCTATAATTATACCTGTTTTGATCTTGCTATGGTGATGGGAGTAGAAATGTATGTAGTCATTTTTGTTAGTGTTTTTGCGGTGTACCTTAAATTCTAGTTTGTTGTTGGACTTAATTATAAGAGTACCAAGGAAGGGAATAGAGCCGTTTATTTCAGTCTCATGGGTAAATTTTATGGAGGGTTCTACTGTGTTGAGTTTATCTTTAACATGATTGATTTGTATATCTGTGGGGAGGAAAATTAAAATATCATCTATGTATCTAAAGTATTCGATGTTAGGGGGTAGTCTATATTTGAAAGGACAGAATTCTTAGAATTCTAAAAAGAGGCAGGCCAATACACCGCTAAGGGGGTTGCCCATAGGGAGTCCAAATTTTTGTTTGTAGAATACTTCGTTAAATTGGAAATATGTTATGTCAGTGATGAGTCTAATTATTTCTATAAGAGTGTTGGGGGGAAAGGTAGGTCGGTTTTTATTTTCTTTATATGTGTGTGAAGTAAGTTTAAGCATTTTTTAACAGGTACGTTAGTGTAGAGTGAAGTTACATCTAGGCTATGTATATTTTTATTTTCTACGTTGATGTTTTTTATTCTGCTAAGAAGGTCGCCTGAATTTTTTATGTGGGAAGGACTGATGGTACCCATTAGTGGAGTGAGGATGTTAGCTATGGCTTGTGCGATTTTGTGTGTGGTGCTACCTATGCTTGATACAATGGGACGCATGGGGATGTCAGGTTTGTGGGTTTTGGGGAGCCCGTATAATGTGGGAATGATAGGGTGATACTCAATGTTTGATGCCCATTTTTTGTTGTTCTTGATTAGGTGTTTGAAAGATTTGTTAAAATGTTCTATGTTTTTATCTATAGTTTTTTGGTCAGTTTTAGTGTATGTGTTTTCGTCTGATAATAGAGTAGATATTTTTTTGATATATGAGTTTTTGTCCATGATTACTATGCCCCCTCCTTTGTCTGATGGTGATATGATTATGTTGTTGTTGTTAGCTAGGTGTTTAAGAGTGTCTATGTATCTCTTGGGAAAGACGGGATCATTAAGGAGAGTGGTGGTGGTTGAGATTATGCCTTGAATGAAGCCTTTAGTGAAATCTGTGTCAGTGTGTCTGTAATTTTTTAGAACTGTGTTGGTGGTGGTGTTAGACTGTATTCCAGTGGCGAATTTTAAACCGAAACTGAGAGCTTCAGTTTCTATGTCTAAAAGTTTATAAGTAGTGAGGTTGTTTATGAGTTCCGGACGTCCTAAAGTTTTCCATTTGCTGTTTTGGATAAGTTTGTTGAGTTTGTTGTTTGGTCTGGTGGTATGTTGTGCATTGAATCTTTTGATGGATTTAGTGATGGATTTAGTGATGGTGTTGGGCAGTATTGTTTTATTATTTTTGAGGTTGATGCCCAATGTTCTGGCCTCGTGGAAAAGGTGGGAACTTTTGTGTTTTAGTAGGTTTGCAGATGATGTTAAATATGTTTGAATGTAGTCAGGAAAAATGTGGTGCGATTGTTTTAAAAATGTAAATGTACTTGCGGGTATGACCTTTTCTTCGATGCATCTCAGCAGAAAGTTTCTCCTGTTGTTGTGGGAGTTGGCTGCGAATAGTGTGTTTTTATATTTCCGTAGCTTCTGCTGGAAGGTTTGGTTTTTCATTTCGACAAAATGGGAAGAGAAGGATGAAGGTAATCCGACGTGATGGGAAAATGAAAAAGGAAAAACCAAAAAATGGATCTTTTTATGTGTACATCAACGTTTCGTCTTTATTTATAAGACTTCATCAGGATGATAAAATAGAGAAAAAATGTGATGCAAGTACAGATACATGTAGGGTAGACATATTGGGAGGAAAAATAGAAGGAATAATGGCCACTGCTGGGTGGACGTCCGTATTTGTTAGAGAAATAGAAATGAATGTTGAAGAAAATGAGTGGGGAAAAATGGAAGGATGGGGTGAGCAAGGACTACTGTGGCTGGTGGTAAGAGAAAGAGGTGGGGGATGAGCAGGGGTAAAGTGGATGGCAGAGAGGGAGTGGAGGAAGAGGGGGGAGGGAGGTGTTTGACCAGATGGCTGCGGTCAAGATTGAAGGGGAAAAGTAAGTTGGAATGTTTGTGTATGGGGGGTGTATGCAGGGAAAGGAGGATGGGTAGAGAGGGAGGGGGGCTGTGATTTTGGTGGATGGGCGAAAGTTATTGTCTTAGAGAGCGTTTTGAGAAAATGAGGGAATTTAAGAAGGAGTATGGGAGAAAATAGTACAAACCACATCTCAATCCATAAAACAAACTTTAAACACATCCAGACATTTTAAAAAAACACCCACATCCCATGCCGGCTTATATACTGTCCCTTGTAATGATTGCCATCAATTTTACGTGGGAGAAACACAACGTGAATTAAAGAGACGATTAAATGAACACAAAAGGGACATAAAAAACAACAACCCTCTTAGTGCACTTTTCTCTCATGCACTAGAACATGGTCATGCGTTCAAAGCCAAAATCACTAAATACATTCACAACAAATCTCGGCGAAGATTATTGGAAACTGCCCTCATCACCGCCTCCACCACCATCAAGCAACGAAATGGTTTCTTTAACCTATCACCCTTAATAAGCAAGATCATCCTCACAGAACAAAGACTCCTGCCTGATCATGGTTAACTTTTATTTTCATCTCCAACCTTTATAACACTCTTCCATTTACTTTTCCCTTCCTTTTTTTTTCTCCTTGAATCTTCATTTTCTCCTTACTTTTTTCCGTTTTCTTTTTTTTTTTTTTTTCCTCACACTTTTAATACTGCAGTCCAAATAAACTTTCTCAATCCCTCACTCATTACTATCATTTTCCAAATATTTCAAATATTTCACACCCTATCACAACAAATCCTCCCTCTCCCCCTCTCAACTATTTTCTCCCATACCCCTTCTTAAATTCCCTCATTTTCTCAAAACGCTCTCTAGGACCATAACTTTCGCCCATCCACCAAAATCACAGCCCCCTCCTCTCTCTCTCTCTTCCCATCCTCATTTCCCTGCATACACCCCCCATACACAAACATTCCAACTTACTTTTCCCCTTCAATCTTGACCGCAGCCATCTGGTCAAACACCTCCCTCCCCCATCTTCCTCCACTCCCTCTCTGCCATCCACTTTACCCCTGCTCATCCCCCACCTCTTTCTCTTACCACCAGCCACAGTAGTCCTTGCTCACCCCATCTTTCCATTTTTTTCTCCACTCATTTTCTTCAACATTCATTTCTATTTCTCCAACAAATACGGACGTCCACCCAGCAGTGGCCATTATCTCTTTCTATTTTCTTCCCAATATGTCTACCCTACATGTATCTATACTTGCATGACATTTTTTCTCTATTTTATCATCCTGATGAAGTCTTATAAATAAAGACGAAACGTTGATGTACACATAAAAAACATCCATTTTTTGGTTTTTCCTTTTTCATTTTCCCATCACGTCGGATTACCTTCATCCTTCTCTTCCCATATATATATATATATATAGATATATATTTATATCTATATATTTATATATATACATATATGTATACATACATATATATATGTACACACACACACACACATATATATATATGCAGCATTTTCTCATTTATGAAAACATTGTTAGAAATAACAGAATTCGTCGGTTTAAGTATACCTTTTTTATTTAAAAAAAATTTCTGATGATCTTTTTGTATGCTTTTCATTCACACCTGATGCTGATTCGACGAAGAATCGAAAACGTTCGTGAAACCCATAGAACATTTATTATTATTATTATTATTATTATTATTATTATTATTATTATTATTATTATTATTATTATTATTATTATTATTATTATTATTTCAATACAAAAAGGACCATCAGAAAAATTAAAAAGTGTTATTTTTCACAATGTTTGCATATATATGCTCGTTATAAATGCCCGCCGGCTTGGCATTTACCAAGTTTAATTCCTCCTGACTTCCAAGTTAATTGACGGTGGCCGACGGGTAAGACTCTTGATCGCGTATCAGTGGCGATTTGTGATCGGAGTTCACGCCCGCCAACCGTCGGGAATTTATTTCCTACAATGAAGATTACGTAAGCATGAGACATCGATGTCTGTAAAGAATGCATAATTAATATTTATTTATAAATATTATATATATATATATATATATATATATATATATATATATATATATAAATGGGAAAATGTGTAATTAAAGTAAATACATTTCGCGCTATAATTTATTCTACACTTAGTTGTGAGTTCGTTGACGAAAGTATTTGAGTCCACTGATCACATTTTAATAAGAACTGGCGTCCAGGGTTCGAAACTCGACGTGGATACAGTTACTAGGATCGCCATACAAAGGCTTCATATAGATTTATATATATATGTATTCTTATATTTATATATATATATATATATATATATATATATATATATATATATATATATATATATATATATATATGTGTATTTCTGTTTCCAAAAGTACTGTACTCAATATTAGTGTAAAAGCATTATATAGTTTAGAGAGTGCTGATGTGTTACCAGCAGATTAAAATTGTAGTAAACTATATATTATTTAAAATTATTGGTATACTATGATAGTAGGTAAAATACTTGTATTTCAAACAATTTATTAAACGTTCTTCCAATGAAATTATACACGTGCACACAGTACTCTCCTCAAATTTTCGGATGCTATATCGGTCATAACGATCTACGTAATAATAAGGAAACTCGCTCTCCATGAACATGTTAACAAAATGTCATATATATATAGGGTGGGCCAAAATAAGGGTCCTATCTTTAAATTTGAATAACTTGAATTTGAATAACTTCCACAAAATGAAAGTTAAACTCACCAATCTTTATGTGTGTGTAGACTGACCCTTCCGAGATTTTTTGAAATAAACAAGACAAATTTTAGCCGAAAAACACTTCTTAAAACTTACAAAAACTAAAGTATTGTTTTTTACACTGTTTTGAGTTTTTTAAGCAAAAATAATGTTTTCTAAATGAGGGTACGTTCCTTAGGGCTAATACGGCTCATGCTTGCTTCGGAAGGGGTCCTTTACTTATTCTAAAAAAATTTTTTTAAAAAATCAATAAATAAAAAAGTTATGAATTTTAAAAAATAGGACCCTTATTTTTGCCCACCCTGTATATATATATATATATATATATATATATATATATATATATATATATATATATATATATATATATATATATATATATATATATATATATATATATATATAAAATTAAACAAAGATAATAGAAAATATACGTTTCAAATCCAAGCTAGAAGTGTTTATTTAAACATTAAGTTATAGAGTGGTCTACTTATAAATTTCAAGCATATCCAACAGAGCTGATATGTAATTTTCTAAAGGTTATAACTGATTTTCGAAATCGGAAAATAATCCCTGGTTCAATCCAACTCCAGGAAGTACCTAGTCAAGAAAGTTACAGTTAAACGCGAACAACCCAAATGAAAGTGTATTACGGTACAGTGAGCACGAATAGAAAAAAAAACTATATATATATATATATATATATATATATATATATATATATATATATATATGATATTTTTAAAGCTCAAAACAACGTTAAACTTTTATTTATTAAAACAAACTATTTATTTATTTTAAGGTATTGAGACTTTCGGTCCGTAGAAGCACCCTTATCAAAAGTATATATGCATTTATACTTTTTTTCTTTATTTTCCAATTGACCTTCCTTGACCTAAGCATATTGTCACAGGCGAGTAAGATTCATTGAATATGACAGATGAGGTTTTAAATGGCTTGTTGTGCGATATCACGGCGCGTATTTTTGAATAAATGAATGATTAATACTTTGAAAACGTTTGAAAAAAACTTTAACATTGTTTTTTTGGCTTTAAAAAATTATATATACATATATATATATATATATATATATATATATATATATATATATATATATATATATATATATATATATATATATATAAGGCATACGCTATTCCCTTTTTATATATAATATAAACAATGGTAGTGTGTAAATAATTTGTCTACATAGTATAATAATAAGAAATTACTAATTTCAGTCCTAAACTAGTGTAAATACTGTAGATTATAATACAACATATATATATATATATATACATATATATACATATATATATATATATATATATATATATATATATATATAATGAGATAAAATTGAAAATAAAAAGGAAATTATTTTTTGATGAGTAAGAAACAATATTTAATTAAAATATTTATAAAACAAACAAACAAGTTTGAACATAGATTTTGTTTATTTTAGATGTTAAGTTGAATCTCTCATATCCGGACATTTCAAAGTAATAAATATAAAATCTTCAGGAGGAAACAACTTGTAGCTTACTAAACGTATGTGAAACATATAGTAAAAGAAGTTTCAATTATTATTTGAAAAATTGTGTTTTTATCATTAATTAAGCATCTGTTATTTCTACAGATGAAGGGAATCCTATGATGTAGTACTTTTATTCAACTCGTCAAACAATGTTATTGGGCATAGTCAGTTTTACTATGAATAACATAGTCCTAAAATAAATATCAACACATTTAAAATGACTATATATATATATATATATATATATATATATATATATATGACATTGTGTAAAATCAATTTCTATATCCCACCCACATAAATAGGCCAGATGTGATATTTACAGTATTCGATCTATATTTATAAAGCTACACACGTACACACCCAATCACCAACCCACCCACACACATACATATATATGTACATATATATATATATATATATATATGTATATATATGTGTGTGTGTGTGTGTGTGTGTGTGCGTATATATCTATAATGTTATTTACAATAACTAGTTTGTAAAGCAGCATTGCTTCCGACAAAGCCGTCATCAGATGAGGACTATGGGTTTCGGCACCGAATCATTATTACCACTAATCCAGGGCGCCCCAGGAGTATGTCCCGATACTACCAGACTTAGTTGGATTGTCGTCAACTTGTGGGATTGTTATATGCACATTGATGCAGATAGAGACTTCTCTTTTATTTTCTTCATGTATTTTTGTTGTTTGATAGAGAAAGTCAAGATTATGCAACAACACGGACGTTGGGTTGGCTATAAAACCTTGGCATCCGACTTCGATAGGAAGTGCAATGGTTGTCCAGCCATTCCGTTAACATTGTTTCCGTAGATCTTAATTTCTGTCCAACTTGCATTAGTGTGCCTAGTTAAACATTTTCTAAAATGGACCCGTTAATTCAATATATATATATATATATATATATATATATATATATATATATATATATATATATATATATATATGTGTGTGTGTGTGTGTGTGTGTGTGTGTGTGGTTAATGATAATGTGAGGAAATGTTTTTCAGATGATGATCACTAATAGGATCGCATTCGGATATCAATTTTTTGGGGTATTATACTTAAATATATAACACAATCACCCCCCCCCCACACACACATATATATATATATATATATATATATATATAAATATATATATATATATATATATATATATATATATATATATATATATATATATATATGTATATATATATTCGTTTGTGTGTGTGTAACATTAATAATGTGTCTACGTACCTAGGTTCAGGAATTCGGAATGAATTGTAAAACATATTCATAATATCAACTGATCTATGGCAGGTGCAAAAAAATGAACGTTGAACAAAACGAAAATTATAATTAGATGGGATCGTATGACGTCATTCATATGAAGACCTGATTACAAAATATGATAATAAATGACTCATAGTGTTTGGTTTTTATTTATTAACAATTAAGACTTGTACAACCCCCTTCATATTTTTTTAATTAATGATTAACCATTTATCAAGGCTCAAAGTCCACCTGAGAACAAGGATTAATGAGAACCATATGAATTGCGAGACAACACCGTTATGATTGGCTGTGATGGTGGGAGATTTGGAGAATTTGATTACTTAGGAAGACGGCTTCACAATAATCTGTTTACATTAGACTTGAAAACGACAATGTTGTAATCAGCCGAGAAGCAGACCCGCGATATTGAGTTCCTACATACGGGTAGTTCTAGGATATAAACTTTGCTCGTGGAAGTTTTGTTTAGCTTCATGTACAAAGAAGCGAGAAAGGGAAATTATTGACAGTGGTGTTAGGAAGAAGAGTTTTTATTGTAAATATTGTACATAGATTGAAGCTCAGCTGAGTACCTGTGTTAGACGAGTGGATTCAAATTTCTTTCAAACGTGTTAACTCGTTCAATATATAAATAGATGCTTAGATTGGTTTTGTTGTCTATTTAAAATGTTTGATTTGTTGTAACCATTCTACACATTACAAATTTTGGTTCATTATAGCACTTTAGTCTGATCGATGACACATAAGGCTCATATCTTAATATATCGTATATATTATAATTTCTATAATGTTTTACAATTTCGCAGGAAGATGCATACGGATTTAATATTTGTACTAATATATAATGATATTCCCTTTTTATTTATAATGGAATATTCCATTATTGTTATGCTTTCCTTGTTTTATTACAGTCGAATGTTAACAGTGACAAAGATAAAGAGAGAGAGAGAGAGAGAGGGAGAGGGGAGAGAGAGAGTGTTACAAAAAAGCAACAGTGATAGGAACAGTATTAAGTAAGAGCGAATGTCACAAATATACATTTTATTTACCTCCCCAGGAGGTTAGGCACAAGGCCAGTTTTATCTTACTCCCACAAGTAAGATGTGACCCAAGCTCGGGTCGGGAAAGTGGGGTTTGAAAAGCCAGCGCCCGAGAAGGTGAGCACTCTGGCCATTAAAAATTGCCTGAGCAGCCCCGTCGGCATTCCCCGGTAGGGGCGCCTCAGGCAGTAAGCAATAAACTTACTCCTACCCAAAGAGGGGAGGCAAAGCCTGGGAGGGTGGACCTCCTAGAACTGCACAGGACAAACCCATAGACCGGTGTAAATCAAGCCTCGAAGGCCAAGATGATACCAGTTTATAGCGTGTATCATGATACATTTAAAAAGGAAATGAAAGATCGACACAAAATGTGTAAGAGCTCGGACACTTGGTGAGTTTATTGCAAATTAGCGCTAATTAGAAAAAAAACATGGATTTCTTCAAACAGAACGAACTCCCCAAAACATTATTTAGGATGTACTTTGTGTGATTACAATTTAAAGAAAAAAATCATGCGTAAACGAACGTTGATTAAGTGAGTTTATGCACACGATTTC
This sequence comes from Sepiola atlantica, assembly GCA_963556195.1. Lineage (NCBI taxonomy): Eukaryota > Metazoa > Mollusca > Cephalopoda > Sepiida > Sepiolidae > Sepiola > Sepiola atlantica. Next base: position 188,061,193 of record OY744519.1, read on the forward strand.
TCATAGCCGGGCAATGCTTGTGTCCACTCGCCATATTATAATTATCACAAGATGAGATCATGCTGTATGCAATCATTTCAGTCTTAAATGAAATCCGCGAGTTTCGCGATATTTGCCATTTTGGCGATAATTGCAACCAGCTACAAGCGGAGATGCAAAGCTGCGAAGCCATATTAAATACTGAAACCTTGTGACAGTCTATTTTATAATTCATGAACAAATATTATTAGAATGTCAGTTGCAGGCAAAGAAGTCCTGGGGATTTGACCTCTTCACTTGAACTTTTCCCGGTTTTCTATTTGGTTGTAAAAATAAACGACAACATATAATAGATACATATTTTGATACGCGCCGTTGATAATATTCACTTTATATTCTCACGCTTTATAATTCGAATCAAAATTATAAAAGTCCATGGAAACTCCACGGTGAATTAAATACAGTTTTATATACTTATAATATATTCTTATTAGTTTTTATTAATTAAAGCAAAATAATACTTTTTAATGTCCGCATATATCAGCACGCGTGAATTTCGGTTGTTTTTATCACTCCCAGTACGCCTCCTTAACGTCACAATTGCATCCGTATGTACGCTTTTAAACCTATCCTTTTTATTGTTCTTATGTTATCGGAGGGTTATTAAATTATTACTTGAGCCAAATCATTATCAAACTATAAATAAGTGTTGTTAAGTTTAGTTTTTTTTAATTTGAATTCATAAAATTACTAAATCACATTCAATATTTTAATACCCGTTAGTTTAAAAGCCAGTTAAAATCAATTTCTATTTGATAATTTACATTTTTTTTTAAATTTTGAAAAGTTAATAAGTAACTTATTCTTGTATTTTTAAATTATTTTAAAAATATTAAAATGGCAAACATTTCAGGAAAAAAACGAAATGGATGCTGGCGTGTTTAATTTCGTAATAAAATAATTTCTAATAGAATTATTAATTAATGAAAATTTTCAAAAATAATAATATGTAAGTCTATGTAGGTCTTGCTTCTGTTTGACACCGATCGCAACCATTTTTTGTTTTACGTACGACAGAACAAAACTATTACGGGGTGATGTGTATCACTATATTAATACACCGTGTTCTCCTTGAACAGGAACCGAAAGTTAATTATGATACCTACAGATTCAATAGGAACTTTGGACATTGACTTGAACCATTTTTTTGTGGGCCAGAGTTAAAAAAGATTTATAATTAAACGATGATTTATTCAATGTAATCGCTTGTTTTTTTAATATAGTTATCCCCAAACAAGGCAAGCTGCCACTGTAGACGTAAGGGGCTACTGAGAATTAGGGTGAATGTTTTGCGGGTCATCCTAAATTGGGAGCTGTGTAGGGGGATGCTTGTTCACATTAGTTTTAAATGTCTGCAAGTCGGTACAGTCGGGGAAACAGGGAACATGGAGGGAATTCCAAAGGTCGTCAGCGCGAGGAAATAAGCTATTGCAGTAGACGGCTCTCCGGCACCAGAGCAGCAAGTTCATCGGAGCTCATTCCATTGAAGTACTTGTAAAACAGGCACAAGTATGCTACATTTCGGCGATGAGACAGGGGATGGAGCTTGGTATAAGGTGAGGGATCTATTAGATTAACGACTTTTTTTCACCTCGTGTAAGAGAAAGAGACTAGTAGATTTTTCACTAGCCCAGATGTGGCAACCATACTGCAAGCATGGACAGATGGTTGTTTTGTGAAGATATAGGATATTGTCAGGTGTGAGAAGTTTCTAGCACGCTTGTTTCTTTGGATAGGAGTGTGTTCTGGCCGGATAATCACCACAAGGGTTAGGGTTAGGGTTAGGGTTAGGGTTATACATGCTCATGCCTGCAAGTTAATTTACATATTTTTAACATAACTTCTACTTTGCATCTGCAATCAAACTTCAAATATATCCTATATCATATGATCAACTAAACCAATCACTTATCTACTTCGCACATGGAGCCGAATCTGACCCAAATGTCTCACCCGTTAGTCACACCTAATACGTAAATTAACCTGGTAAAGAATGTACATTTATTTACATTTCTAGCGATGACGATTAGTTTGTGTAATATTTCCAATATATATAACGCAAACGTTTGTATTTTTTGTATTTTTTGCGTTTTTTTTTTTCGCAAATTGTCATGTTAATTGTTTTATGTCTTTTCTAGGACCGTATTTTAGTTTGTATTATTTTCATAAGTGCAAAGAAGAGGCTAAATTTGTACTTTTCATCAACTTAACCCTTACTAATCCTAACCCTAATAAAATTAACACTAATCCCATCTAACTCTAACACTATGTTAGCTGCATGAATGAAAAAAGAATTTGTCTTCCCAGACTCATCTCGCTAAGCGAGATGATGATGCTAGACCTTAAATAAGCCAGAATCTGAAAGATGTACATAAGTAGCAACAATGTTTCTGGCAATTTTAAAACTCTCTCTCTACACACACACACACACACACACACACACACATACACACACACACACACACACATATATATATTAAATTAATGATTCTTGTTGTTAGCGATAATAGATGTGTTAAAGTTAATTGTGATGCACTTTCTTACGTGCTTGAATGTATGTGTATGAGAGAGAGAGAGAAAGAGAGAGAGAGAAAAAGAAACTTAACACCCTTACATACATTATGTCCTACCTATATATATATATATATATATATATATATATATATATATATATATATATATATATATATATATATATAGATTAAAACGCTGGCGTATGTAGGTAAAATATAACGTAATATTTACTAGAAAATTAATATTGTTATTAGCCACTTTAAAGGATTGAAATTTAGTCCGGTTCCGGTAAGTTTAAAATAGACTGTCACGAAGCTATATGGCATGTTCAGACAACACTCGTCGAACACTCTAGACAGCCTTTCTATATGTGCTTCCTTCGCATGAATAAAACTTAAATTCCTTTTCTTAACGTGGTAATGTCTGGTGGCCGTTTGATTATGACACTGGCTTGCGGAGTCTAAGGTGATTCTTTAACCGGGTTCGAATCTTGCAATCGTCTAAGATCATAACTCCTTACACTGATGTGAACGAAAACTTGAAACACTAGCTTATGTAGGTAAACTATACTGTAATATTTACTGAAAATTAATATTGTTATTAGCCACTTTAAAGGATTGAAATTTAGCCCTGTTCGGGGATATTAAAAATAGACTGTCACGAAGCTATATTGCATGTTGCGACAACGTTCGTCGAATACTCTAGATAGCCTTTCTATATGTGCCTCCTTCGCATGAATAGAACTTAAATTCCGTGTTCCTGGTAAAGTCTCGTGGCCGTTTGGTTATGACGCTTGCTTACAGAGTCTAGGAGGATTCGGTAACTGGGTTCGAACCTTGCTACTCTCTGATATCATCATTCTCTACATTGATGCGAGCGAAAGCTTGACACGCTGGCGTTTGTAGGTAAAAAGTAATTTAATATTTACTTAAAATTAACATATATATATATATATATATATATATATATATATATATAAGTTATCCACTAACACGTGTCCCTGGATAACTATTTTATCAAAAATATATATGGTCGCGTGAAGTATAAAGAGAAAGTTTCCAATATCTATGTGAGAGAAAATTCATATTGTTTTATAGAGTAGCCATAGGATCAAGATGAACTCAGTCTTTCACTTTGAATTTTCAGACCGTTTCTGTCAGACCGTGTTACATGTATTCCATGTGTATCCATTCGTTTTACAAGTTGTTTTCCCATCATTCTTCCGAATCAATACAGCGGATTGTTTCGATCGTAACCACATTCATCCCATTGCAATGATCAAAGACATGACACTCAGACCTTAAGGTGGTCCGGGTTACCTACGATTTCGTGCAAAATAAATATTTCCTCCCGAAACAAATGGACATCGGTCGATTTCTTGTTTTACATTGATTCCAACTTTTGTTTTTATATTCGATTCCATGTTTGATATTGGCCGGTACAAATCCTTCTTCCCTGCTCCTTTCGCTGTAGACTGCGCGGCAACTCCATGCTCTGACCATGCCATTACCTTATTGTACGCGTTCGGTCGTGACCCTTCGAACCATATTGTATCTGGGTTCCAGAATACAAAAAAGAGTCGGTTTCCATTGCGTCCATGACAACAGCCACTTATACAACAAACATATCAAAATCTTTACAATACGCAAATAGAAAATCACGCACAAACACAGACAGATACACACAGACATACGCACACATAACACACTCAAATCTTTGTCTATATATGTACACAAACATAGATCATAAGCACACATATAGTAGTAGTAGTAGTAGTAGTAGTACCATCAGTTTCAATTGATGTACATATATATATACACATATATATAAAACGTGTGTTCGATATATATATATATATATATATATATATATATATATATATATATATATATATATATATAGGCTGGGCACTTTCGAGTAACTTTAATAACAAGCAGTGCAAATAGCTATATGCACGATCCGAACGCCGTTCGTAGATCACTCTTTACTGCTTTGTATCTAGCCGCCGATTCGCTATTTACATTTAAAGTTCCTCTATATTTACTAACTAATTAGTTATGGCCAATGGATAAGACCCTCGACTACGAATCAGTGGCGATTTGTGATCGGAGTTCGCGCCAACCGACCATTGAGAATTAGTTTCTACACTGAAGATTAGGTTAGCATGAAACATCGATGTCTATAAGTAATTAAAATAATTGATAAATATTTATTTGTAAATACTATATATATATATATATATATATATATATATATATATATATATATATATATATATATATATATATATATATACACGGTGATTCATAAGTCACTTAGCTATTTATTTTTGAAATGCTGAAGTTAAAAAATACGGTTATACAAAACAGAAAGTTTATTCAACAAATTCATTGATGGGAGTTTAAAATTACAGCAAATTCTCAAAATTTCTTCCTTCTTTCTGCATGCATAGCTCCATTCTTTTTTGCGAGGAATCTATGACTCTTTGTAGCATATTTGATTTATTATAAAATAAATATATATAGAAACAAATATATAAACGAACAAATCTAAAATAACCAATAGCAGTAATTAG